>JAJOZX010003294.1:362500-531362 GCA_023014485.1 Bathynomus jamesi | reverse complement strand
ACTTGCGCTTTGATGTAGCCTTCTCGCCTCTCGTGACTGTAAACTTGACTAGCTGCTTCTGTGACCATTTTCACACATCTCTCCACACTCTGAGTGTGAGAAGGCCACTTTGGCACTTGTATTGGGGACTCTTTAAGTTGTGTTAAATCTTTGTTTGTTATACATGTTGTCAGTGGTGGCTCCAAAACTTCCGAACTCAAGTTAACTAATTCTGACAATTTCGTGGCATTGACGTTTATCGGAGGTACCTTCCTTGTCTGAACAGAGCAGTCTTCCAGCTGGTCATCATCTAGTGATGTTCCTCTAAGCTTTAGAATGATTTCCACAGCCTCAGTTCACTCTTTGGTACATTGGCTGCAGAGTATTGCTTGCAAAACTGCCTCTGGCCTAGCATACCAAGCGGACCTTCTCACCACAGGTAACACGATGTCCACCACTACTTTCCTTTGGGTTCTCAGTAGCTCTAATTGAAACAAGATGTGGTTGGGCCCCTCCATCCACATTGGATTAAGTTTTACATTGAACCAGTGAGGAAGATAAAACCCAAAAATAAATTCAACAATCAACATCAAATTCTGTAGCATTTTGCCCTTCAGTGCATGTTTGGAAACCCAAATCCTGCAGAAACGAATCGCTGTAGTTAATCAACGACTGTGACTTACGGGTCCAATCTCCAAGAGAGCCAGATTTTGAGGCAACTCTCCTGATCTGATTGCTTGAACAATACGATAAGCGTAAGATTGATCCGTGTTGAGGTCTTTGATAACTTCTTCAGACAACACTGGAAGGGGAGGGCCTACTTCGACCTTTGGAAATTTTGTATTTTTTTCTAATTCCGTTGCTTCATCTAGCATGTTGCCAAGGGGGCCTGACCACTTGTTGTTGCTCTTTGTAGGACCATCAAGTTCCTGGATGAGACGACGAAGAGGTACCTCCCCTGTGGGAAAATCACATACAATCCAAACAAGCCTTCTTCCAAGTTTTTTCTCTAAATGCGTCATAACACCGCCCTGCCATCCAGTGTTCACCGCAGTTGAGTCTCCACCAACGGCCTGCAGTGAACTGTCAAGTTTTCTTTCTTGAAGCCATGTTATTTGATCAGCAATTGCCTCTGCATGTTTCTTGCCTTCTACTTCTGCTTCAGGAACAAAGTGAAACAAATAGCGGCCACCAGGTTCGGAATACACAGAGTAGTGTTCTTCTTTGATGAGACCGGGAAACTTTCTGTCCATTCCCTCTACCTCTAGGAGAACTTTTGTGTCATCTCTTCTTCCATCAAACAAAAGGCAAGAGAGACCTTCCTCCTTCAAATCTTTTTCATGCTGATCAGATATTTCCTTCATTATCCTTCAAATCTTTTTCATGCTAATCAGATATTTCCTTAATTATTTTTTCTTGTGCTCTTCTTATCTTATTATGATCTATCACTAAGGATGTATCCTTTCAGCTGATGAGGCCTGCATCAATCCAAGCGGCAGTGGCAATCTCTGCAGTCTCTCGTAGCCCCATATGGTGGCGAATACTGGCAAGGGCAATGTTTGAGATGTCTTTAGTGTTGTATTTCATTCTCTTCGGCGAAGGTTCAGATGGCATTTTGGAGCTATCATCTGATGTTGCTTCTTTCTGTTCATCTGAAGAGCTTTCAGAGAAGTGAGAAACCTCTTGATAGAGCTCTTCATCTCTTTGGGTGGCTTCTTCACTCTTCTTTTTCTTCTTTTCTTCCCTCTCTCGGATTTTCTCTTTTTTCTTAGCAACAACAATCTGTTTTTTGGTTTCTGAATAATCTGCCGAACCAATCTGCATACTTCCTTGGCCTCCTTCCTTTGTTCTCTGCGCCTTTATGAAAGCCAGCTCCAAAACAGGGATCTTCTTCTCACTAGGACAGCGACAATCAATGTGAGGGTGAGGTTCTCTTCTGCATGAGGGAGAACAATATTGGCTTCAGAACACAACTCTATGGGACACTGGCAGTTAAAAATGTCAAGAAGAGTATCAAGTGTGTGCAGAAATTTATTTTTCTTTGCTAGTTTTCCTTTACCAAGTGATGTCTCAACTACTTTGTGCCACAGCTTTGTTAATTTTAGCTCACTAGTTCTATACTGATTGAGTACAGGTGGTTTGAATAACACATTAGCTTTTTTCCACTGATGCAGAAGAGGGGGAATCATGTCCCTTATGAGCTCTTTCTCTGTATAGTTCCTTCTATCCTTTGTATTTTGTTCACGAAGGAGTAATCCTAGTCTCAGCATGTCTCGCACTGTTGGTAGTTCTGATACGGGAAGCTCCTTGCCTGTACCGACTAACAGGCTCAAGTGGCATGACGACTGACCTCTTGTCTTCAATTTTGGCATCTTAGGAATATCTGAAAAGAAAGAAAAACATTTAAGTATTTTATATCAATTCGATGTTTCAAAGTTTAGTCATTCGATGTTCTAAAATTCAATAAAAAAATATTTCATAGGATTACAACATAATTAGACAGAAGAATATGATAATAATAAATAATTGTAATAATCAATAATCCATACTTACAGTTAAACTGTAGTATTCGTCTAGTAGAATAACTATGAAGTAGGTACAAGAGCAATAACAGCAAACCACCGTCTATGACATCTAAGAGGCAACTGAGGACTGAGAGTGAGGGACAGTTCTATTCATGTTGTGACTTGTACATTGTACAACAACTATATGACCTTGAAAACACTCTATATGCGATCAGTGGGATAATTCTGTGACAGATGAATAGTTAATCAATTTATGTCCTATTATTTAGTAAAAGAGTCAATTTCTGAAGCTTTAAGGTAAAATTGATGTAGGTAAGGGTTATTTTATTTCATTTTGGTTGGCCAATTTCAAGTTTTGACATGAAAAGACACTATATTTTCACTACCAAAATTGATTTGAAAAAAGTTGACAAAATTGACACACCCTAATACTTATGCTGTTTTACCCTAATGCCTAATATCTAACGTTTTACCCGTTTGGCCTATATATACTAAGTCACATTGTGTACATCCGATCGAATACACACAACCAACCAGATTATCCGGGCTATTCTTTATTAAGCGTAATTTTACAATATTATTATACTTAAAGACTACATTGATACCAATTGCTTTTAGTAAAGTCGGAAGATATTGAAAATTTACATGGTAAGGTAGGCTAAGGATATTTTTACGCTCAAATTCCTTTACAGTTACACTATTATAATACCTATTCTTGGCTTTCCGAAGGCAGTTATCTAAAAATGAAATAGGGTAACATAATTTAGTACCAATATTCATGATATTGCATAACTCGGAATCTAAAAATTCAGGACTGACAATCTCTCAATGCTCTACCCTTTTTCATTTTTAGATAACTGCCTTAGGAAAGCCAAGAATAGGTATTATAATAGTGTAATTGTAAAGGAATTTGAGCGTTAAAATATCCTTAGCCACCTTACCATGTAAATTTTCAATATCTTCCGACTTTACTAAAAGCAATTGGTATCAATGTAGTCTTTAAGTATAATAATACTGTAAAATCACGCTTAATAAAGAATAGCCCTGATAATGTGGTTGGTTGTGTGTATCCGATCGGATATACACAATGTGACTTAGGTAGTAGGCCTATATATAGGCCAAACGGTAAAACGTTAGATATTAGGGTAAAACAGCATAAATATGCGTGTAGAACAGCAAATAATTCTAATGCAATGTTTAACCATATGTATAGATGTAATCATAGTATTAAGTGGGATAGTTCTAAAGCTCTCGTTAAAAACACAGATATAATCGAAAGGAATATTCTAGAATATGCATTTATCGGGTATCCATTTTAAAAATAATTTCAATAACAGTACGGGAATGTATAAAATTGACAATATATCTTGTTAAAATACCTTTTGCCTCTAATCAACTCTTGTTAATCTTGTGTTAATCTTTTTGTTTTTCTGTCCCGTGGTATATATTTGTGGTTATCGTGCCTCCACCTTTCATTCCCTGACGAGGTGTACTTCTGAATACACGAAAGGACTTGGAATAATTTTTCTTTTTCCTTGTGGGTTTGCATCATATATATATATATATATATATATATATATATCAACTATGTAAAGTGAGATAATACTGAAGTGAGATAATACTTAGGCCAGCCGCACACAGGATCGTCTTCCGACTGACGACTGACGACTTGAGTCGTGATGACAGAATTCGCGTATGATTTTACATTGACAGAATGGGAGCTCCGCACACTGCAGCGACCGCAACGCGATTTTACCAGAATCGCGTCGCGACTTAAACATCTTCGGGAGATGACCGGAGTTGGGGTGAAATCCTTGTATATCACCCGTTACGTCAGTCCGAATTTTGTTTTTCTATAAAAGCTGAATAAATCTGATCCTTCAACAACCTCATCAAGTTCAGTGTTGTTGTTGTTGTTTGTTGTTTTTAAGTTGCAATTACCAAGGATCAGTTTAAAGTTTGAGTGAATCGTAGACTGATAAAAAGGATGGTGTATGATAATAAAAACCAACTCTAATAGACAGAGTTCATTTCCACAACAGTTTCGATGCCCACTGGCGTCCTCTTCGGGTGGATACATTCGTTTTTCTGTATCCACCCGAAGAGGATGCCAGTGGGCATCGAAACTGTTGTGGAAATAAACTCTGTCTGTTAGAGTGGGTTTTTAGTATCATATTTTGACCTTCACGTAGAAAAATGAAGTTTTTTTGTATTTAGGATGTTGTATGTCTGAAAGTTGTGTGTGTATTATAAAATACAATTGTTCCAGAGTGTTTCATAACCTGACTCTGGACACTTCCACTCGAGGCACACTTTTATACTAAACTCTGTCAGTCGTGTTCACTAGAAGCAATAACTGTAGAATATCTACAGTAGATAGTCATTTGTTTTAACATGTCCACACATCCAACTCTAATTTATATATGACTTTATTTAAGTATTTATATTTATATAAGAAGTCATTAATAATTATATTAATTTTTCGAACTGTAAGAAATGGCTTTCGTTAAATAATATTTAAGTTGGTCATCACTTTAGGTTAAGTTGGTAATCACTAAGTTAAGTTATTAATTACTTTAAGTTAAGTTGGTAATCACTTTGTTTAGTAGCATTTTATAATTCAGAACGTTCAACGTCCACAAACGTTCAACGTCCACTCTATGCTTGCTTGGTATTTCATTTCATGTTCTTCGTCCAACTGATGATGGCACTAAGAAGGTGCCAGAAGCTTAACGGAGCATATAATGCAGACATAAGCTTGAAACTGCAGGTTGGCTGGTTGTCCTGATTTACGTCTTTCGTCCATCAGATGGCGCTAAGATGGGCTGTAGCGCCACCAATGGGAAAAAATAAGTTCCTTTTATAAGGAGAACTAGGTTGAGACAAATACATTACGTGCAGCGGACCCGTCACTGCCACCCTCCCCATTCCTCAAACTGGCTTACATCAAAAGTACAAGTAATTACAGTCCGACAATATTTATTTCTAAATCACCGGTCATTGCTGTTTTTTCTTCTTCGTGTACAGTACAAATGATAACAAAATGTTTAATACAAAGTCTGAAGACTAATCTTCAGAAATTTCTAGAAAATTAGGGCAAATTTGTTCTTTGGTGAAATGCTTATTTGTTCAGACACGAACAATTACACATTTTTACGATGTAAATAATAAGCCCCAAAACTAATAAAACAACAGGATTGGCGATGTTTTGAGGTCAGTCTATGGGGGTGTTTTTGATCGAAGAAGTCTTCACAGGTCGGATCGAAACGTCGTTATGTACTCCTGGTCTTCCATGATCTCGCGTGCTTCAATGTAGCACAGAGTTTCAGTGCAGCAATAGAGATGACGGAAATGACGCGCCTCTTAATACCCATCCAGGGATCTTTTTGAGACTGGCGTTAACCAGAACGAAATCAGTAAAGAGGTGCAGAGCTCGAAAAGGTTAAACGCTCGTATATTAGAAACCAGAAGTACAAAAGAAAGTAATTGGACCTCTTTTCGCAGGACACGAAATATTTGATTCTCTTCCACACGAGACAAAACGAAAAAAAAAAATAGTGGTCAAGTTTCCTCGTAAAATCGAGTACAAATTTGATTTTCAAAATTCCCGGTTAGAATAAAAGAAATATTTCAACCTATAATTTTTACAATTTATGAGAATATTTCGTGTTTATTCTGTAAATGTAAATTTAAAATTAGAATGTCACACTAGAAAAAAAAAAAGATCAAAATAGGAGGACTTCAGAATCCTTGTAAAAGACCGCCGGTTGAGAACTTTTGTACAAAGAGTGACGTAATTTAGCTCCTCCTACCTATAATTGGTCCTCCCAAATTGAGAAATTGAGGTGAAACGTCGAAGAGTCTTGTAGATCAGTTATTAATTCAAGCCCGCCACTAGGGGGAGGGTTTCGTGTGTGTGTGTGGGGGGGGGGGGTCTTTAATTCTATGTATGTTAGCAGATATTAATTTAGTTGCATAATTCTTAAAGCAAGTTTATTTAACATGTCCTTAAGGGCTGGGGGGTCGGTGCACACACACACACACACACGCACACACACACACACACATATATATATATATGTGTGTGGGGTTGTAGTAGTTGGCGGTGATATAGGATTAAATATGGGTTTGGTTAAAGGATGAGGCATATATATCGGTGTTGTGCGTGCACGCCAAGACGTAAATGTGAGGTACTAAATACCATTTATCATTCAATTTTCACGCATTTTTGAAGAAAAAATTTAAAACCGCTGGGCTTCCAGGCTTCCGCCCGGACCCCTTAGCTGTAGTATCCCAGACCCCCTAGTTGTAGTACCCCAGATCCCCTAGCTGTAGGCCTCGCTTTGGTCGGCAGTGATTACTAATTCCCCAGATAATTGTCGCCGATAACGCAGGAACAAAGCATTTCGACCCCCCCCCCCTTATTAAAATCCTAGCGACGATAATAATAATAATATTAATGATAAAATAATAATAATAATAATAATAATAATAATAACAGTGAAATTAGGTTATCATCAGGTTTTATGAAGATCTTTAAAAAATGTTTCATTTTTTAAAGATTTTTATTTCTTGTTCTTTCTTGGAACTGAGTTTCCCCTTTCAGCGACACGAAGAAAACGGGATAAAGGAAGAGAACGGAGGCTTTTTTATAATTATTTTCTGGATGCAAAATGGTGATTACAATAATTGCGGAGGACATCTTTTGGTTTTGTATTTGGAAGAAAAAGGAGAAGCAAGATTACTTTACGTAATTCTGAAAGTTTCGCAAATTATTCAGTAGACCTACTTGTGCGCCATTTTAAGATATTTTAAAAGCCAAACTACAGTGTTATTTCTTTATCATATATATATACAGGGTGAGTCAAAAGTAGCGCCCGATTTCTGTTTTTTCGGCTGTCAGATTCTTTCTGGGAAGTCATGTTGTTAATAATTGTCTTGCAAATACAGTTCCGTAATTTTCCCCCGAATAAATGGTCAGATAAACATGTCATTCATTTATTTCTACCTTCTTGTACACTGTAATACAAATGACAAACAAACAATCAACTGACAGAAATCGGGCGCTATATATATATATATATATATATATATATTTATATATATATATATACCATTACTGATGATGAAGAAACACACGTACAAATGATTTCCCAACTGGTATCAATCTGACACATGGACGTTTAAATATTTAATGGGAGGGACTTGATCGGAATTGGCAAATAGAAATCCAATTTCGCCCACAACTAACAAACAAAATGACAAACTAACTAACTAACAATCCTTTTAACAGCAAACTCCATCGAAAGGTGAGATAGACTCAGGGTGTATGTTATCAAAATATGATAATAAATGAAATGAGTTTTATAATAAGTTTTTTTCGTGTATTTAACAACTGTCGAAATAATTAAAATATTAAATAATAAAATTAATTTCACCAAAAAATAAATAATTCATTCGTTTCCTTTTGAACCGGATCGCGAGGGACTTCCGACGTAACCGGAAATGCTCAAGGCTAACGTCGTAGACCGGACATCCGCCGTGTGGCAACATCCTTGCAAGTGTGGGAAGCGCACAATAGTGCCACGCAAGATGCTTGGCTCTGTTTCGTTTTGTTGAATAAAGTTGCGCCTTATACACACACCACACACACACACACACAATATATATATATATATATATATATATATATATATATATATATATATATATATATCAGTGGCGTAGTAGTGGTTAGCATTGCTGATTACGAATCCATCGGCCCCCGGATTGAGACCCGGTGACTGCAGGCGGCGAACAGCAAAACCCAGCTGTTCATCTTTCCACACAATGAAGAAATTGGTTGGTAGATAAATAGGTACCCTGGGTAGCCTAGTTGTTTAAAACGCTGGGCTGCTGGTGGGGCGTGGTTGGGACTCCACGTTAAACTGTAGGTCTAAGGTGGAGTGACAAGCTTGACCTTCGTCAGAATGAGAGATTCGGGCGGAAGCAAAACCAAGGTTAACCAAAGTATATATATATATATATATATATATATATATATATATATATATATATATATATATATATATATATATATATATATATATAATTCGTTACACAAACAATAGTATTATAATTTTTACCGCTTAAATTATTTTTATTGAGGTACAACCTTCCTTTATTTCCTTATTTGCAGTTTCCTCTTGCTGTGTATTTCCTCTTTATTAACGTTTTTGACTGCGATGAAAAATGTCGCCGAAAAATTAAATAAATGAAAAAAATACAACGATAAAAAGGGGAGCCAAAATCAACCGAAAGATTTTTAACAAGAATTAATTTGACAAATAAAACGGGACTTATATATATATATATATATATATATATATATATATGATATATTTGGCCTTGGAGAAATAGAGATTTGGTTGTCTGAGCCTTTTCCAGCAGCCCCTGTAATGCAAACATCTTACCGCCATCTTTTCCACGAATATCGGAAATTTGTTTATATACAAGAGCAGATGTTTACCTCTTGCAATCCGTCGATAAGAGATGAGAAAGAGGCGTTAAGCTTTACTTGGATGCAGCATCTCATCCTTCCCGCATCCAGATACCAAGAGGAGTAATTCTGTAGTCACCATCTATTCATATACTTATATGTACACAATTATTTTATTATCCCCTCTCTCTCTCTCTCTCTCTCTCTCTCTATATATATATATATATATATATATATATATTAGTGGTGCACCGATTAATCGGCATCGGCATCGGCCATGCCGATTAATCGGCCATGCAAGGTATTTTCCTAATATCGGCATGCCAGGTGCCGATACCGATTAATCGGTGCACCACTAATATATATATATATATATATATATATATATATATATATATATATATATATATATATATATATATATATATATATAAATTACTATATTTCTAATTAAAATTTTTCCTACAAAGCGTAACACTTTTACACTGACAAAATCCTTTACCGTCGTCAATCAACCACGACAAGTACAGTCAATCCTAAAAGTTCTTGTGTGAAACAACGTGTTTCGTGCCATGATTAATCGGTAAGAAACATGAAGCCTCCTGACACGACTTCTGCAATCGACTGCGTATATAATGGCTAAATTTTTGCCGGAGACAGGAAGAGAGACAGTGAATAAGGAAGAACGCCACGAATTTCTTCGTCCGAACGCGAATTGAGGCTCCTGAAGAAGATTCCTTTGGCTGGAGTCTTTCCTGCCCATTCTTTGCCATTCTAAACGGACACGAAGCAGAGAAACCTACATAAGACCCATGGGCATAGATGGGTTTCAGAATACACACACACACACACACACATACACACACACACATAACACACACACACACACACACCGCCTCGGTGGTGTAGTGGTTTAGCGTCGCTGACTACAAATCCATCGGCCCCGAGATCGAGACCCGGTGACGGCAGGCGGCGCGCAACAAAACCCAGCAGTTCATCCTTCCACAATAAAAAAAATTGGTTGATGTAGCCTAGTGGTTAAGACGCGGGGCTGCTGGTCGGACATGGTTCGGATTCCACATTAAACTGTAGGTCTAAGGTGGCGTGACAAGCTTGACCTTCGTCAGAATGAACAATTTGGGCGGAAGCAAAACCAAGGTTAACCAAAGTTATATATATGCGCACCTCCGCATAAACAAGATGCAGACTTTTTAAAATCCATATATCTAAAAAACTAATTAACCTAACCTAACCTGACCTGACCTGACCTAACCAAACCTAGCCTAACCTTAGTGCTATCGAACGGAGAAGGGCGTAATAAATGTTCGGACACAATTCAGGGCTCGAAGGATGTCTGCTGTTTAGTTACTCACTGATCTAGCTTAATCTAACCTAACCAAACTTTAAAGAGCCTAACCTAACCTAACTTAACCTAATCAGGAATAACATATATTTTTTGACGATAAAAGTATTGTAAAATTAAAAAAAATAAATACGGTATTTTAATCTTTCGAGATATTAAAAATGTTACCTCACAAAAAATATTACTCCACTACATTTGCGAGTAATTATCACATACTCGACCACACTTATGCCCAGTTGCCTACGCACGCCCACCCATTTGTCCACACCCATACCCACACCCACACTCACCCACACACATACACACCCACACCCACACACACACATATATATATATATATATATATATATATATATATAGAGAGAGAGAGAGAGAGGAGAGAGAGAGAGAGAGAGAGATAAATACTGTAAATAGATATTGTATTCATTGCTGTAATATAGTCGGAACATCGTGGAAGCCATATATATATATATATATATATATGCAGTTGGCATTGTAAGGTCGATTTTACTTCTGGTTTCGAACATTAATGACATTACGACTGCAATTCCTTGAGTAACGCCAAAACAGTGAGGCATTTTGAGCCCGCTTTAGCAGCGCTGAACACTTCCAGGATGATCGCTGCTTCTCACGGTCAATGGCTGGCCAGGTAAAGCAAACCCGGATGGTCCTTGAAGGATTACGCAATTACATCCAATCACTGATCGAAGAATTCACGAGGAAACTTAGTAATCAAGATATTTTTTTTTGTTTTTTGTTTAATTCTTTGATGGAAAAGAAATAAGGATTATTTTTAATTTTAGTTAAATTAACAAATGTTAATTGTTATTATATGTTAACGTTGGTGTTGTTTTAGGATTGACATGAGGATCTTTAGTTCTTTTTAGAGCCGATTTAGTTCTTTAGGTGTAATTTAAAACCATCTAAATAAACAAGCAATGTGATAAGGACTTAAAGGTCATAACACACACACACACACACACACACACACACACACACACACACACACACATTACATATATAATAATGATTGAAAGAGGAGGAACTTAGCGAAAAAAAAAGTCCTCAAACAAGTAACTATTAAATAATTTAAAGCCATTAAATGATACCAAGTTCAGTTCATTGCAACGTTGCAATTCAAGGAAGTGTCGGGAATCTGGTGGTATCTGGCAACCGTGTAAGGCAATGCGGAAACAAGCTTCGCTCAACGGAACCTTAGAGTAAAATGGGTCTCAATTTAATCTTATGCACACGACTGCTGCTCTATTGCGTCCAACCTTATGCAACACAACATTTTTTGTAATTTATGTAAACTTGATAGCATCGTAACAATTATGTTACTAAAGGAATTATTTATTTAGCTTTTTATAATGAAGTCTAGTTATAATTACTAGGTTCCTGTATATATATATAAATATGACATTAAAATAGTCCTATATATTAATTATTATTAATCATATATTAATTCTTCATAGTTCTTCAAAAGAAGACTAGATGCCTGGCTCAGGATGGTACTAGGTGGAGAGGGCAAAGAGAACAACTCGCTCCTCCACCAAGCCAGGCCTAGAGTCGGGGCCAACAGCTTGACCTTGGTGTGAAGAGAGAATAACGCTCGGAACTGCAACGAGAACGTTCTAAAATTACGTAGTAAACTTTATATGAACGCGATATCGTAACAAAAATTATACGATATCTAACAATTTTATTTCAAATAGAGTAACACTAAGAAAAACAACAATAATTGTTTATTTTAGAGGTTCAAAGTGTCTTCCTTCAACTTGAACACATTGTTCATAACGTCCCGCTACTGATCGACAGACTTATAAAAGCTTACTAGGTAATTTTAGAACACCCTGTATATATATAAAATTATATATATATATATATATATATATATATATATCGCAATGTGTTTTTAGTAAAGTGTTTTTTTTTTTACTAAAAATACAATGTTTTGCTTGCTTGTGTAGGATTTGAGGAAGAATTTCGGCGAGATTTAATATTATTTAGGAAGGTCTTCTGACATTTCATTTCAAAGCTTCGCGTATAAATTTAATACCTTGATTTCCGACAAGCACCGCTTCCTACATTATTAGTATGTTGATCGTGGTTATACTCCGCGACTTTTGCTTTTATTCCTCATTAATATGACTTACATGAGTTCGATAGTAATTATGTGATTGTACGATGCATAATTTTAATAGCCTCCTAATACGAGCCGGCTTATGACGTCATACTGAAACTATCTATATACAGTATATTTGTAATGTGATTGCACTGCAACTAGAACACTAGAACACTAAAATAAATCACAGATAGTATAATTATTTTAAACGCAAATTAACGAAGATGTTCTAGAGATTCGGAAAGGTGGAGAAAATGCGGACATGAGTTAAGGATTATTTAATTTAACCCGTTTTTAACGAGAAGTTTACAAATTAAAATTCAAAACAGTTATCCCAAGGATGTTTCAGAAAACGGAATTCAACATAGACAAATGAGTCACTGGAATTAGAACCTTCAGGAATATTGTAGATTGTAGAGGGATCTTTTATTGAGTTAGGCCGTGCAGCAATACAGTTGGAAATCTTTTTCTAGTTCTAATGCTAATATTACAAGTTCTAGAATAAGTTGGCAAGTACGACAAAGACCTTCCGTATGGGAGACAGCTCATCGCAATCCGACACTAATGGCAGTGGAGGAGAAACAACATTGAACAAATATTACAAAGTTGTCATTCGCAAATGAGAGAGAGAGAGAGAGAGAGGAGAGAGAGAGAGAGACCTAACCTTATCATTATGGATGTGATCTCAATCAGACATCATTCATAAGTGATTTAAAAATGCATTAACACCAAACTAAGTTGATTCAAATGACTGAAATGTCATAGAGATTTAAACAAAACAAATGAACAACGACCCACTGACTTCGTATACGTGTTAAATTATAATTCACAAAATCTATATTTGGCATAACTAAATTCAATTTCGTAATTTCCTTCCAGACGGAAACATTCGTGTCCACCTTTAAAGGGGACATTTACGCAGTTCTGTGAAGAGACTTTCAGCTTCCAACTGCGAATATGACTCTCCTTCATATGACTTCAGGTGCTGTGAAGGGGGTTAAACAACCCCATTACCATCATTACTCCATTACCATCATTAATGATGGCCTTGAACAATTATTCTTACGGAATATTAGGGGAATCATCTCCGAAAATGTTCGTCACTTTCGCAGAAAATCGAATTACAGATTATGAATTGTCCAATCAGGGATCAGAAAAACTGAATTACTGATTATGAATTGGCCAATCAGGGACCATGTTTCATTCCTCTCAAAGGCTGATCGATCACAGGAAGGAAAATAGTTTTACACCTAAAATTCCAAACTATTTCGTAAGAATCTACGATGCGACAGTAGATATTTTTTTTATAAACAGGAAAGGTTTGTGGCGCCATCTATTGCAGAAGTTTCGAACTACTTTTGACTAGAAGTCGCAGACGCTGACCTTTGTTTGCCCTACGACAAAGTAAAACTCGACACAACCTAGTCCATATTTCAACACTCGAGGGAGCAACTTGTAGGGCAGTGGTCAGCGTCCGCGACTTCTATTCAAGAAGTCCTGCGAATCGTGGGGGGATTATTTTGAATATGCAGTGTGTATATATATATATAGGGTGTTCATAAAAGATCTGAACGATTTCAACCTTTATTAATGTGATAACCCAATAACATACAAAGAAACAAGTTTGTCCATGTGACTCTGCATAGCTAAAGTTTTACATACATGTTTAATAAACTTTAACATTGCGCCATTGGCCGCCCGTACAACATCCAATCTATATTCAATTTCTCGCCATGTGCGTTCAAGCACGCCAGCATCGACCATCGCTATTGCATCCCTGATCTTGATTCGTAGTTCATGGGTGTTGACAACCTTGGCCTTGTATAAAATAAAACTTTATTAGTTGCTCTATCACTTACACATGCTTCATGCTTTATATCTTATTTACTATGAAAAATATTAACGAATCAAATCGTTCAAATCTTTTAGGAACACCCTGTACAGTATATCCGTCATTGGTTTAACCCGTTGGAAAAGATAGTTTAATATAAGAAATAATAAATAAAATATTTATTTTCTTCAACGAATCTTTCGACATTCCCATTCCTATTCTCATTCCCATTCCTGTTCACATTCCCATTCCCATTCGTGGCCCGCATATAAAAATGCCCAAAGTGAAAAATCCACATTTGAGAAAAGGTTTTTTTTTCATTTGAAAAACAGTCACTCCATTCCCATTCCCCATTCCCATTCCCTGTTTTAAAGGTCCGAAATGGGAATAGCTAATATTCCCTAGCCTAATTTAATTTAACAACGTAACCTAACCTAACATAAGTTAACCTAACCTAACATAAGTTAACCTAAGCTAACATAAGTTAACCTAACTCGGACCAAAGTGGGAAAGTCGTGGATAAGAATGAGAAGGGCATGAATTGGGAATTCACTCTGGGGTTTCCCACTTTTGGGCATGGAATGAAATGGGAATAACATTAACTGGGATGGATGATACTAAATGGAAATTAAGCATGATAAATTGAATGGGATGATACCAAGTGGAAATTAAGAGTGATAAATTGAATGAGATCATGCCAAATGGAAATTAAGCGTGATAAATTGAATGGGATGATACCAAATGGAAAATAAGCGTGATAAATTTAATGGGATCATGCCAAATGGAAATTAAGCGTGATAAATTGAATGGGATGATACCAAATGGAAATTAAGAGTGATAAATTGAATGGGATGATACCAAATGGAAATTAAGCGTGATAAATTGAATGGGATAATACCAAATGGAAATTAAGAGTGATAAATTGAATGAGATGATACCAAATGTAAATTAAGCGTGATAAATTGAATGGGATGATACCAAATGGAAATTAAGCGTGATAAATTGAATGAGATGATACCAAATGGAAATTAAGAGTGATAAATTGAATGAGATGATACCAAATGGAAATTAAGCGTGATAAATTGAATGGGATGATACCAAATGGAAATTAAGAGTGATAAATTGAATGAGATGATACCAAATGGAAATTAAGCGTGATAAATTGAATGGGATGATACCAAATGGAAATTAAGAGTGATAAATTGAATGAGATGATACCAAATGGAAATTAAGCGTGATAATTTGAATGGGATGATACCAAATGGAAATTAAGAGTGATAAATTGAATGAGATGATACCAAATGGAAATTAAGCGTGATAAATTGAATGGGATGATACCAAATGGAAATTAAGAGTGATAAATTGAATGAGATGATACCAAATGGAAATTAAGCGTGATAAATTGAATGGGATGATACCAAATGGAAATTAAGAGTGATAAATTGAATGAGATGATACCAAATGGAAATTAAGCGTGATAAATTGAATGGGATGATACCAAATGGAAATTAAGAGTGATAAATTGAATGAGATGATACCAAATGGAAATTAAGAGTGATAAATTGAATGAGATGATACCAAATGGAAATTAAGCGTGATAAATTGAATGGGATGATACCAAATGGAAATTAAGAGTGATAAATTGAATGAGATGA
Source organism: Bathynomus jamesi (assembly GCA_023014485.1). Taxonomy (NCBI): domain Eukaryota; kingdom Metazoa; phylum Arthropoda; class Malacostraca; order Isopoda; family Cirolanidae; genus Bathynomus; species Bathynomus jamesi. The sequence continues at coordinate 515,406 of JAJOZX010003294.1, read as the reverse complement.
TACCAAATGGAAATTAAGCGTGATAAATTGAATGGGATGATACCAAATGGAAATTAAGCGTGATAAATTTAATGGGATCATGCCAAATGGAAATTAAGCGTGATAAATTGAATGGGATGATACCAAATGGAAATTAAGAGTGATAAATTGAATGGGATGATACCAAATGGAAATTAAGCGTGATAAATTGAATGGGATGATACCAAATGGAAATTAAGAGTGATAAATTGAGTGAGATGATACCAAATGGAAATTAAGCGTGATAAATTGAATGGGATGATACCAAATGGAAATTAAGTGATAAATTGAATGAGATGATACTAAATGGAAATTAAGCGTGATAAATTGAATGGGATGATACCAAATGGAAATTAAGCGTGATAAATTGAATGAGATGATACCAAATGGAAATTAAGCGTGATAAATTGAATGGGATGATACCAAATGGAAATTAAGCGTGATAAATTTAATGGGATCATGCCAAATGGAAATTAAGCGTGATAAATTGAATGGGATGATACCAAATGGAAATTAAGAGTGATAAATTGAATGGGATGATACCAAATGGAAATTAAGCGTGATAAATTGAATGGGATGATACCAAATGGAAATTAAGAGTGATAAATTGAATGGGATAATACCAAATGGAAATTAAGAGTGATAAATTGAATGAGATGATACCAAATGGAAATTAAGCGTGATAAATTGAATGAGATGATACCAAATGGAAATTAAGCGTGATAAATTGAATGGGATGATACCAAATGGAAATTAAGAGTGATAAATTGAATGAGATGATACCAAATGGAAATTAAGCGTGATAAATTGAATGGGATGATACCAAATGGGAATTAAGAGTGATAAATTGAATGAGATGATACCAAATGGAAATTAAGCGTGATAAATTGAATGGGATGATACCAAATGGAAATTGAGAGTGATAAATTGAATGAGATGATACCAAATGGAAATTAAGCGTGATAAATTGAATGGGATGATACCAAATGGAAATTAAGAGTGATAAATTGAATGAGATGATACCAAATGGAAATTAAGCGTGATAAATTGAATGGGATGATACCAAATGGAAATTAAGTGATAAATTGAATGAGATGATACCAAATGGAAATTAAGCGTGATAAATTGAATGGGATGATACCAAATGGAAATTAAGAGTGATAAATTGAATGGGATGATACCAAATGGAAATTAAGAGTGATAAATTGAATGAGATGATACCAAATGGAAATTAAGCGTGATAAATTGAGTGGGATGATACCAAATGGAAATTAAGCGTGATAAATTGAATGGGATGATACCAAATGGAAATTAAGAGTGATAAATTGAATGAGATGATACCAAATGGAAATTAAGCGTGATAAATTGAATGGGATGATACCAAATGGAAATTAAGAGTGATAAATTGAATGAGATGATACCAAATGGAAATTAAGCGTGATAAATTGAATGGGATGATACCAAATGGAAATTAAGCGTGATAAATTGAATGGGATGATACCAAATGGAAATTAAGAGTGATAAATTGAATGAGATGATACCAAATGGAAATTAAGCGTGATAAATTGGTGAATTCATTAAAAATCAACAACTTTAGTTGGTCATCATAAACATTATGTTAAGAAGTGTATTGAAAATTGTATTGGGAAATATGGTTGGTTATCACATGAGGATATTTAACCGTAAAAAGGAAAACTGGGGTTGAAAGACCCCCGACTAGGGGGCGTTTTCTATGGTTCATATGGAAAATGGTGGATGTCCGAGTTGAGTTTATGTGTTAACTAAGTGAGCCTTAAGAGCTGGCTGCACTGCAATTCTTCGCCTCATTTATTTTGGTTTTTGTGTCATGTGGGGTATAACAGACCCCACTTTTTCATTAATGTGGTACACAATTTTTAACGTATTGGTCTCTATACCTTTTTTATGGTTTCGTAAATGCAGCTAATATAAACTACTGGATAATCTGCAAAACCAATATGCAACAATTGGTGCGAGAACTTGCCAAGCCCTTTGAATGACTCAACATCATAACATTGTGACGTAGTCTGAGCAGTACTATCGCAGCTCTTCTGCAAGTGAATGTAAAATATTTCGACTGCAAGAGGGCTGGTGAATGAACGAGCCGAAGCGATGTCGCCTCTGCCCAAGATCGTCCGACTGCAAAAGTAAGCAAGTGCGCGTTTCATGCAATAATGCCATATGGAAGTCACACAGTGCCAGTCTGTACACTGAATGCCAATAGCTGAGTAACTAATATAATAATTGAGCTGTTTTTGTGGTACAGAAACTTGAGTTGTTGAGATAGAGATATTGCGTTTTTTGTTTGTAGGCCTACCAACACCAGTTTTCATTACTGTTAATATTATTTTTGTAGGAAAATCAACTAACTTTGATGCCTTCACTCCACAGGACAAACTAGGACAAGCTACTTCTGATTGTGCGTAGTAGTACTGCCCAAGTACTTCGAGGTCCACACAAGTCACAACGTCATCTGTGCCACATTGCCTCAGTTTTGCCTAGTTTGCTTCGGCTGGAACTGATGTTTTCCCATGCAATTGTGACCTAACATTCATTTGTTTGTATGAAGTCTTTGCGTATTTAGTTTTAAACCATGGAATTAATACAGAACATTCCTTAAGTGTACATGTTATATCTTCATGAATTGCTAAGATTTTATAATAAAAGAATTAGAGCTATTGAGTTTTTTATTTGAGGTTCTTACGACTCCACTTCTTCTTAGTCCGACCGCACACAGGATCGTCTTGCGACTGACGAGTGACGACTTGGGTCGTGACGACTCAAGTAGCGTATGATTTTACAGTGACAGAATGGGAGCCCCGCATACTGCAGCGACCGCGACGCGAATCTGGGGAATTCTGTTAATGTAAAATCACACGCGACTTGAGTCGTTACGATCCAAGTCGTCAGTCGTCAGTCGCAAGACGATTCTGTGTGTGGCCGGCCTTAATGTTAACATTTTATGAAGTTTTGTTATTCAGGGTTAAATTATAGAAAGAAATGTGATCATTGAAGTCTGGTTTGTATTTAAAAATTAAAATTATTTCTAAATGTGTTAAATCTTCGCTATTTGCTTTACACAGGGTTTTAAAATTATTGTATTTAACAGGGTGATCCATTTCATGTGAATAGTTGCTTATGGTTGAAAACATAGGCTTATGAGGTGACATGCTAACTAGTACTTTTTCATTCACCTGTTAGTTTCATAGAATTTAATTGCCTCAAAGACAGTGAAAATGATTTCAGAACAAAATCAACTCAAAAAGCGTAAACTTTCATAAGTTATTTTTGGGTTTTGATAAACGTACAGTAATTTCGTCGATCTCAAAACTAAATTTCAATCAGTCCAGCAAACAGCTTTCGGACTTGGAAATTGAATCTCTAGCTCAGTGGTTCTTAACCGTTGGGCCGCGACCCCAAATTGGGTCGCCAAGCCATTTTCATTAAATTGTTATTTATCATTTATTTATGTTATGTCTAAACATTTTATCATTAATTATCTATTTAATATCTATTACGAGTGAACTGTTTGAAGGTATAGGTCGCCGAGCTAGCCCCGCGACCATCAGAATTTGGGTCGCAGCCTAACTGAAAGTCTAAAATTTTCATTACCGATTTGGAAACGTTAACTTTGAGAGACACATTTTTATGCTTTTGGGAAACTTTTCTTTGGTGTTAATAAATTTGTTAACAAAAATGTTTCAGTTTATGATGATCCAAACAAATTTTCTTGTTTCGAAACATTTAGTTGTTATCCCCGTGTAGTTATGAGAGTCGTTATAAAAGCATAACACTTATTTAACCTATTAAACGTCAGAACTATTTTCTTTTTATATTTCTTGATATTTTTTGATATTTCTTGATATTTTTTGATATTTTTTTGATATTTCTTGAAATTTTTTGATATTTCTTGATATTTTTTTATATTTTTTGATCATTTTTTTATATTTCTTGATATTTTTTTATATTTCTTGATATTTTTTTATATTTCTTGATATATTCGACTTCAGAGACTTTAAAATAAACATGAAATAGCTATCTTATAAAGAGAAATTAATGATTTACAGTGTCTCAGAAATCTTTCGCAGGACTAGGCCATACTTATTTCCAAACCAGTTGAAGTTAGAAGGGTTACCATCCTTGATGAAAAGGATTATCTTAACAAAATAGTTAACATAAGAAATGATTGTCCTAAACTTCAGTAAGTTCAAGGTAACATCTTAAATAACATGTTAAGTCTTGAAGATACAGTAAACTAAATTGTATTTTACGTAAACTTAAAACCATCAACAAAATTTGAGAATCAGAGTATGATCAACATTGTTTATCTATCTCAATTTGGAGTTCTATAATGAGTCCCCATAATTCTCAAAACTGGTACGCCTTGTCGTCCAGTATTATCCGCAGTTAACACTTTTAATTCTAACTTGTGTAGATTCTTTGGACTAATCTTATCAGAATTCATCACCGCAATTAAGTTTACTTGCCACGACTTCTTTTCTTTTGTATTTGATAGTAAAAATGGTGACTTATCCACTATGGACAGCGGATCTTTTCCGTTTGACTGCCGCCATTGAAACATAAGAGGTGAGTGCCCCCAGCCTTCTTTACTTAGCCTTATAAGGCTAACTAACGAAAATATCACGACCTAACCTAACCAATCGTTAGGTCAACTGTACGACCTTGACGATTGGTTAGGTTAGGTCGTGATATTTTTGTTAGTTAGCCTTATAAAGCTAACTAAAGAAGGCTGGAGGCCCTGATCTTCAGGTGATCCCCTTATTTTTCTGAGTACACGATTAAAACTTAAAAATTAAGCATGGATCTTGAAAGTAATTAAAATTGTTTATAAGAAACAAAATTTGAAGGGGAAATTAAGAAAAGCTTTTTTATAAAGTAACTTATTTTGTATCATCAAGACATTTCAGTTAAAATACAAAATACAAAAAGTTTAATTATGTTTCAATGGTGGCAGTCAAACGGAAAAGATCCTGGACAGCTTCATTGCTATTTTTCTTTCAACTAATATGAGTAAGACCATTGATTTATTTAAGAACTTAAGTAATTTATAATGACTTTCCAATCCTGTTGGATCCCCCAAAATTGGGCAACAACGTGGTCACTTACTTACTCCACATAGCTACTAAGGATTCTACAGGATGAGCGAAAAGTCCCTGTGCACTTGTCCACTTCCAACACAGTGCAGGTACAGGTTTACTACACTTCTTGCAGGTGCACAGGGACTTTTCGCTCACCCTGTATATATCTTTTTGCTTGACGGTAAGCAATATATATATGCAGATTGACGGGGTTTCAAATGGGGGGGTCAACTGTTACCCCCCCTCTAATCCTAGCTAACATTTTCTTTGCCTGTAACAGGAATAAATAGTTAACAGTTAACATTAATAACAGTTGTGTCGGTTAACAGAGTTCCCATGAAATTTTAAACGAACGCATCTCTGCCTATAATCTTAATAAACTACTGATGAGAGAGTCATTACGTCTCGAAACGTTTGACAGTAAAGATCATGTGACATGTTTGGTCTTATTCTTCATCCTTCAATGTCGGCTTCTGAAGAACTGAAGAACTTTGTTTGGGTTTGAACAAATGTTCAGAATCGACCTGCGTTTGACCCCTCTGGAGCATCCTGCTTCATTTTGAGGGATTTGCTGAGAGAAAATTGCTTTCAACTCTCATCCTGTCCTCGTGGCTGGTCGGAGGTTTTAAGATAGGAATCTGTCGAGATGATTCTTGAAGGTATTTAAGTTGGTGGAGAGGAGGTTCCTCAGTTCTCTCTCTCTCTCTCTCATTAGACTTCATCGGAGGCGGACGTGCTGTGTGGTCTCTCCAGTATCTTTTTTTTAATAGTGACTAAGTGACAAAGTTTGAGTGTATATTTGTTAGATAAGTTTAATATTTATTTACTTTATTATTGAGATTAGGGCAAGCACTATTGCTTAATAATTAGACAATTTATTATTAATTATACTTAATTTATTCCTTTTCCGGTTAACGAACATAATTTCATATTGTTTAAATTCTGTTTTTTCGGCTGAATTTCTCTGGGAAAGTTAACGTGAAATAAGTTTGCATTGTTTTAGACGGTAGTTACAGATTGCATTTTCAGACGAGTTACATAGTAAGATTTGTATGTTCGAGTCTATTTCCGTTTCCGGTCTGTTACACGTGCTCTCGCAGGTCCATTTCCGGTCTGTAACACGTGCTCTCGCAGGTCCATCTCCCGCATTCACTACTTCTCTCCCACGATCCGTTGTATAAATTAAAATAACATATTATATTAGTTAAAGTAACATCATTCTGCATTGTTATAAACGGCTCCCTACAGATCCCATTCAGTTCCGTATTCAATTCCATTTCCGGTCTGAAACACGTGCCACTCGTCTGCGCGTGTTTATTTCGGCATTCACCAATCCTCCCTCACTAACCAATATACTAATTAAAATAGCATTATTATTTAAATTAATATCAGACTGCATTGTTACTAACGGCAACCCACAGGTTCCATTCAATTCTGTATTCAACTCAGTTTCCGGTCTGTAACACGTGTTTACTTCGAACTCACCATTACCCCTCTCACCATTCGTTATATTAATTAAAGTAGCATATTGTATTATTTAAAAGTAACGTATCGTATTAATTAAAAGGAACATATTGTATTATTATTTAAATTAACGTATCGTAAAAAAAAAAAAAAAAAATATGACAGGGCCAGCTAAATTGAAAGCAGAATGCTTTAAATGTAAAGTTAATCATTGGTGCGTTGACTTCCCGAAGGTAGTATCAGCGATATCACATCCCTTAGTATATGTTTGTTTTGTAAACTTAGAGACAACCACGAAAAGGAAGTGAAAGAGCTAAAGGAATTAGTAAAAAAGCTTGAAGCTAGGCTCGTAGCACTGGAAATCCATCCCAGTAGACAAGATCAAACTAAAAACAACAAGCAGATTTAAATTGTAAAATTAAGCATCTAGAGCAAAGCGTGGCACGCTTGGAAAACACGGTGACTATTCCGGAAAATGGAACGGAGGACCAAGAATTCAAATTGGTCAAAAATAAAAGACCCTCCAAACCAAAACCAAAACATAAGGATTTGGAACCCATTACCATCAAAAATAAGTTTCACTTACTTGCTGATGAGGAGGATGAATCCTTTTTAATTGGGGATTCTATGGTAAGGAATCAAGGGGACTTTTTCGGAGCAAGACGGGCGACCAAGAGAAAGCTCCGATGTTTTCCGGGTGCCACAAGCCAGATAATTAATAGGGAATTAGGCAAAATTAATATCAAAATAAGAGTTGCCCTATCATTGTCCATGTTGGTGGCAATGACGTTTTTATGGGAGGGACAGGAGGGCAGACAGAGCCCATTATAAAGAATTTAAGAACCTAACTGACAAGGTTAGGGATAGGACAGACATGGGTATGGTCGTAGGAATTCTCCCTCGAATGCGTGCTAGTGACTATACTCTAAGTAAAGCCATTAGCATAAATAAAAGAGTTAAACGCATGTGTGATGAAAAAGGCCTAAAGTTTGTCGATTTTTGGCCTACATTCACGGAAATGGGGAATACTTTGGTTCGGACGGGATACATTTTAACCAGAAGGGGAAAAAGAAGTATGGTGATTTACTGAACATTAATTTGTATAATCTTTTTAAACTAAGACCCCCAAACCAGCAATTGATCCTGCTCCCCAAAGTTAAACCTACTCCCCCAGCAGTTAGTCCCCCTCCCCCAGCAGTTAGTCCCCCTCCCCCAGCAGTTAGCCCCCTCCCCCAGCAGTTAGTCCCCCTCCCCCAGCAGGTCCCCCTCCCCCAGCAGTAGTCCCCCTCCCCCAGCAGATAGCAGCTAGTCCCCCTCCCAGCAGTAGTCCCCCTCCCCCAGCAGCTAGTCCCCCTCCCCCAGCAGTTAGTCCCCCTCCCAGCAGTAGTGACTCTCCTTCCACGTTAGGGGCTCAGCTCCAGGAGATTGTCCCCTCGTTAGTGAGGGGCTCTTCGACTCCCGACAGCCCTGGCTGTTCGGGAAACGGGTCGTGCTAGGGGGCGGTCAGAATAGGGAGGCTCCCTCCGTGCAATGCTTTTTAATGCTAGGTCAATTAGGAACAAGTTTCGCGAGCTACGGGCGCTCTTAGCATCAGAATACCAGGATATCGTTGCTATCACCGAGTCCTGGATTCATACTGATCGTAGGGACTACGTTGGGGAGTTCGAAATTCCCGGGTATAGAATGTTTCGCAAAGACCGCACCCGTGGGGAGGGGGGTGGGGTACTAATATACGTCAGGACACGTTGAGTCCGGTTGACTGCCAGTTCCGGTCGGAACGGGAGCTGCTTGGCGTCGATCTGAACGTGGGAGGGACGAACTATAGGTTAATCTTGGTGTACAGACCTCCGCATCTCCTCCTCGAGGAGGATACAGCCCTGTACACCGAACTCAGTAGCCTGCTAGGGGATAGGGTGTGTGTAGTTTTAGGAGACTTCAACTGTCGCGGCATAAAGTGGGAAAACAGGACTGCCGATGCTGAAGGGAGGAGGCTAGTTGACTTTGCTGATGAGAACTTCCTCACTCAGTGGGTCAACGAGCCTACACGAGGCGAAAGCGTTCTAGACTTAGTATTCACGACCGAAGACAACCTCGTCACTGGCCTCACCGTTGACGAATCGTTGGGCGGGAGTGATCACGGTCTTATTAGGTTCCGTGTGTGCGTCCCTCGGGTGAAGCGTAGTAACTCGAGAGGCAGTAAGCTCGATCTCCGGCGGGCGAACTTTGTTAGCCTCAGGGATAGCGTAGGAGAGATGGGGTTAGAGGTTGGCGGCGATGTTGAGGGAGTGTGGAGTGCATTCCGGGACGAGTTTATGGTGCTGCAGTCTGCTGCCATACCCTCAAAACCGGTCACCCCTGCTTCAACGCAGCCTAAGTGGTTCAATCGTGACATCGCTTCGGCTATCCGAAATAGGAAAGTAGCGTATAGGAGGGCGAAGGCCAATCGTTCCCACGAGAACACTGAAGCGTATGTCCGCCTGTGTAGGGAAGTGAAGGCGAAGGTTAGGCTAGCGAAACGTAACGAAGAACTACGGGTGGCAAGCCTCTGCAAGGGGAACCCTAAGGAGTTCTTCAGTTATGTTAATAGTAGAATTAGAAGCATTACGGAAGCGGCGTTCTGCGGACCTCCGACGCGGACATCGCTAATGTGCTTAATGAGTACTTTGCGGGAGTGTTCACCAGGGAGGATACCCGCGTCATCCCCGAGCCAGCGTGAGGCACGAAGGTGCTGGCCTGGATAGTGTTAGATGTACCGCGACAGTCGTTGCTCATAGAATAGACAAACTGAGCGCGTTTAAGGCTCCTGGGCCAGACCAGTTTCTCCCCAGTGTTGCGAGAAGTGCGCGACCAGGTGGCTCCCCACCTGGCTACAGTCTTCAACAAATCGTTGGAGATGGGCCAGGTGCCTGGTGACTGGAGGGAAGCCAACGTGACCCCTATCTTTAAGAAAGGGGATCACGAAAGTCCAGGGAACTATCGTCCATTAGTCTCACTTCAGTTGTAGGTAAATTATTAGAAGGATAATAGCTGATAGAATCGTTGACCATTTGGATTCCTACAAGCTGCTTGGGGACTCCCAACATGGGTTTAGACGGCATAGGTCGTGTCTCACCAACTTGCTCGAGTTTTTCCACGTCATGTTGAGTGAGTACGATAAGAGTAGGGCGATTGATATACTTTATCTCGACTTTCAGAAAGCCTTTGATAAGGTACCTCACCGCCGGCTAATGGCGAAAGTGCGCGCGCTGGGTATCGGTGGGGAAATAGGTAGGTGGATTGAAAACTGGCTGAGGAATAGGCGGCAGAGGGTGGTAATTAAAGGGGCTAGTTCGGGTTGGGCCTCGGTCACTAGTGGGGTTCCTCAGGGTTCCGTTTTGGGGCCACTGTTGTTTACCATTTACATAAATGATATCGACGGTGGCATCGTCAGTCGGATCGCCAAATTCGCTGATGACACCAAGCTTGGGGCCAATGTTGGGACGCCCGAAGCGATCGAGGAACTGCGTGCGGACCTAGGTAGGATAGGAGAGTGGTCCGAAAAATGGCAAATGCCGTTTAACTTGGGTAAATGCAAAGTGATGCACATTGGCTACGCCAATCCCAAGTCGGACTACTCGATGTTGGGCAGTAATATCGAGGTGACTGATTTAGAAAAGGACTTGGGTGTGCTAATTAGCAGCGACCTTAAGTTTACGAAACAGTGTGTAGAGGTGGAAAAGAAAGCCCAGAAACTATTGGGTTATATCAGGAGGCAATTTCAGTTTCGGAACAAGGAGATTGTGCTCTCACTGTACAATTCCCTTGTTCGGCCGCACCTGGAGTATGCTGTGCAGTTCTGGTCGCCCACCCTCAGGAAAGATATTGAGAGGCTGGAGCGAGTGCAGGCGAGGGCCACAAAGTTAATCCCTTCCGTTAGGCATATGGGCTACAATCGACGGTTACGCGCCCTGAACTTGTTTTCGCTTGAAACTCGGAGGCTGCGCGGTCAACTGATCGAGGTTTTCAAGCTCTTACGCGGGTTCAACGATGTCGATTTTAGAAGTATGTTTAGTTTAAATGATAACCCAACTCGCAACAATGGTTGGAAGTTGGATTTGAAACGGTTTAGGACTAGTGTGTGTGGGAATTACTTTACGTATAAGATCTGTGACACATGGAACAGGTTACCTTCGGAAGTTGTGAACAGTTCCTCTGTGGATCAGTTCAAGAAAAGGTTAGACGAAATCTTGCACACTATTTGAGTGTGTAAAGACATTTAGGACCTCAGTCTGCGGAAATTTCTTTTCCTATAAAATAGTTGATATCTGGAACCAACTTCCCTCAGAGGATGTTTCCAGTCAAAGTGTAAATGTGTTTAAAAATAGGCTAGACAAAGTAGAACACACTCATAGTTTAAGATTAAAACTCAGAAAACTCTGCAGGAGTTCGCTTGCTCGGTGTCTCTGTGAGCAAGCTAAATATAGAGCTATTTATATATTCTCCACTTTCCTGTAAAATTTCCTTGGCTACTTTTCCAGGGTCAAGGTATTTTCTTCAACCTTTTTCCGTACCTGCCTCTGGCAGGGAGGGAGCGGAGGGTGGGGAGAGAGCCTTCTACTTTTCTATCCAGTTTTCTACTACTGCTAGATAGTTTGAAAAATAAACTTTTACAAAATTTTCCCTGGCACCCGTTGCCATTGGTACCTCCTCGGTATGGGCCGCAAGGCCTTTTGAGGTACTTCTTTTCCTTGTAACTCTCTCTCTCTCTCTCTCTCTCTCTCTCTCTCTCTTCTCTCTCTGTGTGTGTGTGTGTGTGTGTGTGTGTGTATGTATTATGCAGGAAGGAGGGGCCAAGGGCAAATGCTTGCAAAAACGGGGTCACCCCCCTTCCCCATAGAGGAAGAAGAGACAAACTGAAGGTCCAAGGTTTTCGAGACACAATGAACACAATGCGTTTGAAAGCTATATACTGTATATACACAGGGTGTACATAAAGTCAGGATCTATTTTTGTGAAGCACTTGGAAATTATATGGAATTGAATCATAAAATGATAAAGTGGCAACATTTATTAAATAATTAAGAGTAGGATTCGACGTGACGCCCATCAGTATCCCTGCACAGCTCAAATCGTTCCGCAGCATTTCTAAACACATTCTGGAGCATTTGCGGGGTTATGTTATCTGCAGCAGTTCGTATACGTGTACGTAAGTTTTCAAGACTCGTAATCTTCGTCTGATAGACGTGCGACTCGATAAAGCCCCATGCAAAGAAATTTAAAGGGGTTAAATCTGGTGATCTCGCTGGCCAAGGTCTTTTGTTGCTTCCGCGTCCGATCCAGCGATTTGGAAAACGTCCATTTAGATAATCCTGAACAATTTTGGCATAGTGACAAGGAGCACCATCATGTTGATAGACGACGGTACTAACAATCCTATCCCCAATCAGCTGAGGTTCAAGGAATTGCTGCAACATGTCCAGATAAATAAGCCCCGTAACTGTAGCTTCAGCAAAGAAAAAAGGACCATAAACCTTAGATTTTGTTAAACCCATCCAGACATTAACTTTAGGTGAGTCTCTTTCCCAATTTTGGACGAAATCATTCGGTCTTTCATCTGCCCAAATTCGACAGTTACGGCGATTTACTTTTCCACACGTATGGAAAGTGGCTTCATCACTAAAGAGAATGTTGTCCATTAAATTATCACTCCAGATTTGTTCTACGAGATCAGCACACACAGCACTTCGTCGAGGGAAATCTTCCTCATGTAAAACCTGCAAATGATAGCTTTTCTTCTGCAAATTAACTTTCAGAATTTTGTGCACAGATGACGTCGGGAGGCCGAGTCTGTGTGATGCAGCACGAACGGACGTGCGTGGCTCCTCAGTGATAATTCCGCGTACTGCATTCACGGTAAGATCTGACTTACACGGTCGTCCTGAGCTTGCTTCATCATTTACAGATCCCGTTCGTTTAAATTTGTTCACCAATTTTCGTATTGTCTTGTCTATTGGCCCCGGCTTATGAAATCTCCTTCTAAACTTCTCTCTGATGCATTGTATTTCTTTCCCTCGATTCGCCAAATTACTATTGCCACACGCTCTTCTGTATTCATTCTAAGGGCTTCTGAAAAGAAAAATAGAAAAAAATAATTATTTCACAAAAATAGATCCTGACTTTATGTACACCCTGTATGTCAGGTGTCCCCAGATAATGTCCCTATCTCTAAATAAGTGTTCTAAGCTATAAAAAAAGGGACTCTAAACAGAAAGAAAAACGTAATAAGTATGTAAATCTTTGGAGTTTATTCATTTTAATTAAATAATGTTCAGTGTAATCGCCATTTTGTTTTCTAACACAATATTTAACTTTACACAAATGTTTGACAATTTTTGGAAATAGCTCAGCTGAGATGTTGTTGATTACCTCACAGACTTTGGTGTCTTAGGCTTGGTAGAATAGATCCTACCTTTTATGTAACCCCCACATAAAAGGTCAAGGGATACGAGGTCAGGTAAATATGGGACCCATTCCACTAGTTCATGAAAGGAGACAAGTCGCTCGGAAAAATGCTTCTTTAGAAAGTTGACAGCTTCACAAGCAGTGTGTGGAGGTGCTCTATGATATTGAAACCTCTGTAAATCTGGGGTAATTTCTTTTACGGGACAAAGTGATTAGTTGTGGGAAGTAGAAATCTCGTACCATCTGACGATATGAATTTTACCTTATCGTTACTGTTTTTCCAGTTTTATTCTCAAAGAAATAGGAAGCTACTACACCATACCACTCAACAGCGACCCAAATGTTGAGTTTAGCAACACTACGTAGAAGCTCTATTGGAGCGCCAGCATGACTTCCCTAGTAACGAAAGTTTTGCTTATTTATTTCCAAGACAGTCGTCAGTAAAGTGGATGTGTTTAAGAAACTCAGAATCTTCTTCAAGCTTTGCTAACATCCATGTTGCGAATTCCATTCGTTTTTGAACATTCGTGAATGAAATTCGTAGTGAAAAAGGTTTAATTCGGTACGAAGTAAAACGATGCACTGCACAGATGTTCATGAAATACCAACTTTGGCTGACAAACGTTGAATTAACTCTTCCGCGGACCGCGCGCAATAATTTCATGAACCATATTTACGTGTTGCACAGTTCTTGGGAATCGTCGCCCACCTCTATTACCCTTATTTTGATTGAGCAAATTTCCTTTTGTGTGTGAAATTTTCTAACAATTCGTGATATTGTCTTTCTACTGGGTGAATCTCTGTACCCCATATTCTCTGAAAAATTTCCTCTACACCAGCGTCACAGAACATTTCACATGAACCACTCAACGATTTTCTGTTCCAGCTGCAAACGCGGCATCACTGTTTGAGGGTTCAGCCATTAGAAATGTACAAGTAGGCCTATAAGCATATAGGTATATGGGGAATAAAACCCATAATCTTATTACCTTTTTGAAGGAGAAACCTCAAAAATAAAATATACATCCATTATAAAATAACCGGCAAATAAAAATAGGGATATTTTTTTGGGGGGGACACACTATATATATATATGTATATACAGGGAATCCATAAAGTCACGCATCGTAGGAAAATACATTTTGTTTATTTATTTATTTTGTTTTATTTATTTGTTCGAAATGATTCCCACCAATCTCAAAACATGTTTATAAATGAAAAAGCAGGTTTCTTTGAATGTTTCTCAACATATTTGGCCTGATGGAGACATAAATAAATAGACATTGCTTATGTTCCTATGATGCGTGACTTTATGGACACCCTGTATATATTTTACCAATCAAGTAAGATAAAAAAATTGAACAGTTTTCATACTGGCATCATTCCGCTATAACCTTTATTTCAGGGTACGAGCAGCTCGCAGCAATATTACCAAGCAAAGAATGGGTCATTGTACTGACGAGGCTTCCGTACGTGGTTCATCATAAATGACAGCAACCACACTCCGTTTTATCCCACTTCAAAGAATATCCAAATCCACTTTCGTTTTCGTGCAATTTTCGTTTGTTTGAATCGCAGACACCCCTCATTGTTATCAGTCCAGGCGCATGATTCCTCAGGAGCAAGATGCACCGTAAGTTTGTGTTTCCTCTCCAAAGCAGCACAACTCTACCTGTATCAATCATGGTTACATTCGTACTACTCCAGCCTTGCTCTACACAAACCGGACCAAAAACCACAAGAATTTGCGAAGCTTCCGTATACAGATTTGTACTTTTAATTATTTTTTTTCTGTCAACTTTAGCTTTATCAATATATATACACAGGGTGAACCAAGAATGTGTGCACATGTTTGGAATATTTATCTTCTGAGTGAATGTGCAAAGTATGAGGCTTGAAGTTGATTACGAGTGTCACTCGTACTTTTTTCCTTGCTTTGCGCAGTCAACCATTTTATCAGAGGGTCACTTGAAGTTCATCTGGAAAGAATGAGATCAGAATATTGGTAAAATGCCTATATAGGGTCGGATATTTGGTTATATATATATATATATATATATATACCTTTCAACCTTTCAAAGGTTCCGTGCGATGATTCCTTATTTCACGAAGGTCAAGCTTGTCGCCCCTCCTCTCGAGTTGGTCTGGTGAAGTAGTGAGTTGGTTTTTTATACTCTCCACCTCACATAGCCAGGCGCCTAATCTTTTTTTGAAGATGTCCACTGCAACACCATTCGTGTTCCTTAGGTCTTTGGGCAGCTGATTAAACAGTTTTGGTTCTCTCACAACAAAACTATTTTCTTTCAGGGTTAAGGATGCTCCCTGTCTCGCCTTTAATTTGGGAACACGACACAGTCTTCCTTTTCTACTTTCCACTGTTGTTTGGGGAGTTACAGGATTAAGAGTAAGATTAGGGACTAGTTTCTCCATTATTTTCCAAGTGTAAATAATGGTGTATCTCTCTCTTCTCCTTTCCAGTGAATATAGGTTTAATTCGCGTAACCTTTAAACGAAGGGATAGGAATACAATGATTCCTCTACTGAAAACACTGATCATACCCAAATTTCTCATTATCTGCCCAGTTATTCTCTTTGCTCTGTTTACTGCTATCTTATTTTGTGTTTCAAATTTCGCATCATCTGTCATTACAACCCCTAAATCTTTTGCTTTAGAATTTCTCTGAATTTCCTGTCCATTTGGGGTATAATATTCTATGGATTTTAGGTCTTCTCTTTTTCCTTACCTTAACAACTGACATTTCTCAGTGTTAAACTTCATATTGTTGTCTTCCGTCCACTTGTAGGTTCTGTCCATGTCGGTTTGTCGAGATCCTATATCTTCTGGGTTCCTTATTTTTCTACTGATCTTTGTGTCATCTGCAAAGGATGTTACTGTGCTGTCTCTGGTAACGTCCTCATCTATGTCAGTTAGCATGATTATGAAGAGTAGTGGAGCTAATACTGTTCCTTGTGGTACTGAGCTGAGGACCTCTGATTCTGATGAAGATACTCCTTGTACTGTAACGACTTGCCGCCGCTCACTAAGGAAATTATATATCCATTTCCCTACTTTTCCTGTTATTCCCATATATTTCACTTTATGTATTATGATTCCATGGTCACACTTGTCGAACGCTTTGGCAAAGTCTGTGTATATTACATCATGTGTATGTTACATCATAGTTTTCATTACTTTCCAGTGCATCAATAATGTTGTTGTTGTGTTCCATTAGTTATGATAGGCATGAACTGCCTGACCGAAACCCATGTTGGTTATCATTGAATTTTTTCTGAGTTTCCAAAAAGTCATAGATTTTCTGTCTAACTATTCTTTCAAATATTTTAGTGAGATGAGTTGTAAGCGATACTGGCCTATAGTTTTTGGCCTCGGATCGATCTCCTTTATATTTTGGGACTATGTTCGCGCTCTTCAGGATGCCCGGTATTTCTCCCGTGTCTAGTGATCGTCTCCATATCCAATATAGGGGCTTGCAGTTTTTGATCAGTGTGGCATTCCATTTGTCCGGTCCTGCCGCTGAGTGTGCTTTTAGTTTCCCTATGGCTTGTGTAATATCATCCGTCGTAAAGTCGAAGTCCGTTATACGTTTTCCTTGTAGTTCTTCTTCAAAGAACGCGTTTCTATCGCATATCAATTTGTCAGTTTTTGGGATACTGAAAGATGATTCGTACTGAGCTCTTAATATTTCAGATACTTCTGTTGGATCATCAGATAAAACACTGTTCTCAATTTTCAGAGGTCCGATAGTCGTATGGTTTTTCGACTTCCTTTTTGCAAAATTATAGAAATACTTTGAGTTAACCTTTATCGCTTCTATAGCGTTGTCTTCTTCTTTTTGTATGATATATATATATATATATATATATATATATATATATAATATATATATATATATATATATATATATATATATATAGTGAGACGTAAGAGGATGAGGAGATGGTACATGTTGAAATTTATTGTCAAACGTTTCTGAAAAATTTGATTTCCATCATCAGTGCTAAAAACATATTCTTCCCGCATATTCTCAATACAAAACCAACTCTCAACGACTGTAGTTCTGCCTTTAACTTAACCAAAGCCCGATAAACTCTCCCGCCTCACCACTGTAAAAGGCTGTAATAAAAGAAACCTGTAATCACTTATCTTAATTCTCAAACAATTCCGATATGAATATTTCAACATTCACCCAATTGCCATTTTTTAAATTTTTTTAATTAAATATTGTAAAAATTTGTTAAATATTTTTGAATATTTGTCATCTCTTTTTAACCTTTGTATATTTTAAGTGTTATTTTATCCTTTTATATGTAAACAGGAAGAAGTCTATTCGAGCATCAAAAGCCTGTGAAGCTCGCATAAATAACGATAATAACAAATTTTGGAAATTTGTTAAGAATCAAACGGGTGTCAAAAATGTCCTCCCTCCGACAATCGATGGGGTGTCGGGGGAGGATGAAATTGCAAAGCTGTGGAAAAATCACTACTCTAACATTCTTAATAGTGTGAGTAGGGATAATCTTAAGATAGATTACAGCGAAACGATTGTAGGAGGGACAAGGGAAAATATTTTGATATCATTTTCTGAAGTAAAGAGGTTAATTAAAGAGTTAAAGACTGGTTCTGCGTCAGGGGTAGATGACTTATCGAATGAGCACTTAAAATATGCAAATGACGTAGTATGTCTGCATATATCATTGCTCCTATCAGCCATGCTTGCTCATAGCTATATCCCTGCAGAATTCATGAGGGTATATATCTTGCCCTTGGTCAAAAATAAGTACGGAGACATTCTGTCCAGCAATAATTACAGGCCCATTGTTGTCGCTTCCTGCTTCTCGAAACTACTAGAAAAACTCTTGTTACTCCGATTAAATGATTTCCTATGGACATCTCCTAATCAGTTTGGCTTTAAAAGGTCCCACTCAACTGACCTGTGTATCTATGTACTTAAAGAAACAATATCTAAATACATTGACAGTAATTCAACCATTTATAGCTGTTTCCTTGATATAAGTAAGGCATATGATAGGGTGAACCACAATATTTTATTTGCAAAACTAGAAGACAGGAAGGTTCCCATGTATATATTAAATTTATTGAAATTTTGGTATTCCCACCAATCTTTCACTATTAGGTGGGGCAATGTACTATCCGAGTGTTTTGGCTCCTCTTGCGGGGTGAGACAAGGTTCTTTGCTCTCCCCTATGCTGTTTAATGTGTATATCGACGGATTAATTGCTTCACTTAATGAGGCAACAGTGGGATGTTGTATAGATAACGCAAGGATAAATAACTTAGTTTATGCCGATGATATGGTGTTAATAAGTCCTTCTGTTAAATGTCTGGATCGGCTACTAAATGTCTGCGAAGTGTATTCGCAGAAACATGATATTCTTTTTAATGTTACAAAAACTAAGGTTATGCAATTTCATCCGAAAAGCTGTAATCAGCCAGCTGATATAAGGTTTAAAATGAATGGTGAAGTAATTGAGGAAGTACAAGAGTTTAAGTATTTGGGTCAAACTATTACCAGCTCCTTGAGTGATGACTCGGATATAAGAAAACAATCTCGAAGCCTGTGTGCTAAAGCGAATATGACCATAAGGAACTTTCGTTTCTGTACAAGTGAAGCTAAAGACACACTCTTTCGTACTTTCTGCAGTAATATATACGGTCAGCAACTCTAGGTGAATTATAAAAAAGGTTCTGGCAGAACCCTAAATTTGCTGTATAACACTCATAACAGGTCTTTTAGACTCTTACATAAATTACCCCCGAGATGCTCAGCTTCGCAAATGTTTGCTACCCCCAATGTCCCGAGCTTCCCGGAGGTAACAAGACGTGCTCAACACAGTCTAATGCAAAGAATTAAAAAATCAACCAACCCGATCATCCAAGCTATCCATGAGTCCTGCCATTTATCCTCTAAGCTATGGACTTCTTGGTACGAAAACGTCTGTCCGTAGCTCCACTTAACTTCGACAGTGCAGCATTATTTCTAATCAATTGTATATTTTCTATCATTAGTGTATGAACTGTCATTGTATTAATAATATTTGTCATATGGACTATAGTCTGCCAATAAACATTTTCATTTCATTTCATTTATATATTTTTTTTATAAAGCTTATCATTATCATTATTATTATCATTATTATTATTTTATCATTATCATTATCATCATTATTATTATCATTATCATTATTATTATCATTATTATTATTTTATCATTATCATTATCATCATTATTATTATCATTATCATTATTATTATCATTATTATCATTATCATTATTTTATCATTATCATTATCATCATTATTATTATCATTATCATTATTATTATCATTATTATCATTATCATTATTTTATCATTATCATTATCATCATTATTATTATCATTATCATCATCATTATTATTATTATCATTATTTTATCATTATCATCGTTATTATTATCATTATCATTATTTTATCATTATCATTATTTTATCATTATTTTATCATTATCATTATCATCATTATTATTATCATTATCATTATTATTATTTTATCATTATTATCATTATTATTATTTTATCATTATTATTATCATTATCATTAAGGGGGGAGCTTATTGAAGTTTTTAAAATCGTCAATAACGTCGATAACGTAAATTTTGATAAATTGTTCACTTTCGATAATAGTAATACTCGCAATAACGGATTTAAGTTGCGTGGCAGACGTTTCATTACTAATATCGCTAAAAACTTCTTTACGTTTAAAGTAATTGATAAATGGAATAATCTTCCCGCGTCAGTCGTTCATTCTACCAGCGTTAATGTGTTTAAGAACCGTCTTGACAGACATTTTAAAAATATTAACGTTGTTTAAAATTAAAAAAGAAAGTTAACAACAGGAGCTCTCGTGGTGGGCTCGAGGATGAGTCTGTTGACGATGAATGCAGCTTGTGACATGCCAGCGTGTGATGCCAGCAATAAAATTATTAAAAAAAAAAAATTAGACTAACACGAATGTAGATGTAGCTCATAGCGTAAACTAACCCACTTTTTGTTTAACTTTACACTCTTTTCTTGCATGTTTGTAAGTTTACATGGTATGATAGTGAGTTAAGACTGTGTTGCATGGTTTGTAAGTGTTCTTATTTTACTTCTTTTCATCTTTCACCCCTCTCCTATTTTCTCCGACTATTTTTCTGACTTGTCGGCAGTGGCCGGCGGATGATGATGGTGAGACCTTTTTCCTCTTTTTCTGAATGAATGTTAACCCACGAATGATAGGTGTTGCTCCTTACTTAACCCCTTATTCTCTTCTCTTAACCCCCTCTACTTTCCTTTCTCTCGGGCTAGCCTTAGAGTGGATCTTAGGGTCTTTGTTAGCCTTAGCTTCTGTAGATCTGTAGATCATTATTATTATCATTATCATCATTATTATTATTATCATTTATCTACACTTGATAGAAATATATTATTAATATATTATAAAATTATCTTAATATATTTTTGTATAAATTTTTTGTTCATTATATTTAATTATTTTCCTAAAATTTTTTTTTTTGTTTAACTTTTGAGAACTGATGATGGAAATAAGGTTTTCCCGAAACGTTTGCCAATAAAGTTCAATATGTACCATCTTCTCGTCCTTTTATTTCTTATTAAATTGCGCTTCCCCCAAAACAAATCAAGGATAACTCGATTTCACGGTTAACTCAGTATACCCCGCCGGTGGGTGGGTGGGTGGTGCAGCTGCTGCTGCCTCCGACCACTGACTGGTCTCTCGTTTAAGTCGCTACCACACACAGTATTATTCTATCGCAATATAATGTACAATTAAGTAGTTTGTACTCATCACAAGACGTTAAGACCATCCGCTCCTGAAGATTGTAACCCTTCCCTCTGGCTAACATAGCTGTTAATATTAATTGCTTTTGGCAGCCCGAAGAGAGACTGACTAAGGCGCGTTGTTATGGGCTATCGGAAGTCGAGTAGCGGATGTAAACACCGTGCCAAATCACGGTTAACTTAGTGTCACGATCACGGATAAATCCACAATTATCACAATTAGTAAATTACGGTTGAGTAAATCACGGATAACTGCGTGAATACTATATATATTGTATACAAAAGTCCGTTGCACAGGAGATTGTTTTTATTTGTTATAAAGACAATAAATACATTAATTCCCACTCACTGCCATTTCCATCCGTGGTCCGCAAATGAAAATGTATAAAGTGAAAAATCCATATTTGAGGAAAGAGTTTCTTGATTTGAGAAACAATGTCACGACATTTCCAATCACGATAAAGATGCCAAATGAGATGGCTAATACTTCCTAACCAAACCTAACCTAACTTATCGTAACCTAACCTAATTCAAATTAATCTAACCTTGACGAAAGTGGGAAGGACGTGAACGAGTATGAGAATGGATTGAATTGGGAATAGGCCGATTTGAAAATGCCTCCTTTGAAATTCTGTCTTGTTCTTTGCCACTTTTTGGGGCGGAATGAAATGGGAATGACATTGAGTGGGATGATACCAAATGGAAATTAAGCGTGATAAATTGAGTGGGATGATACCAAATGGAAATTAAGCGTGATAAATTGAGTGGGATGATACCAAATGGAAATTAAGCGTGATAAATTGAGTGGGATGATACCAAATGGAAATTAAGCGTGATAAATTGAGTGGGATGATACCAAATGGAAATTAAGCGTGATAAATTGAGTGGAATGATACCAAATGGAAATTAAGCGTGATAAATTGAGTGGGATGATACCAAATGGAAATTAAGCGTGATAAATTGAGTGGGATGATACGAATAACCGTTGAAACTGGATGTCATTCAAGTGTTGACATGTTAATTCGATGATCACGTAAGCTACATTGAACGTTACGTAAGACACCTTTACTGATGGCATTATATGTTATAATGTTTCAGACCAACAAAGACCCTAGGATCCACTCATGGCTGGTCTACCTAACTGTGTTCGTAATTGTATATTATGCATGTCCTCCGTGGTGGCGGAGGGGACCTACAATTTTATGTGGGTTCCGAACCACAAAGCCTTAATTTTACTACCTTAAACTATACCCAATCTATCAACATATGCGTCTAATCGATTTTTAAACATGTTTATAGACGTGCTACTAATTACTTCTACCGGTAAACTATTCCAGCTATTTACTATTCTATGCGTAAAAAGTTTTTGGCAACTGCTCTCTCGAACCTTCTCCTTGTCAACTTACACCCGTTATTTCTAGTCCTATTACATTGAGATATTTCGGAAAAGCTATCTCTATCTACGTTATCGAACCCATTCATAATTTTGAAAACCTGGATTAGATCACCCCTTAGCCTCCTAGTCTCGAGTGTAGTCAGTTTTAACTCCTTAAGCCTATCCTCGTACGACTCTAGTCGCTCTAGTAAGTCCCTGTACCTAGCCAGCAGCTCTTCCGATCTAGAATTTAAAACGTTATTAGTACCGACATGAATAACATACGTTGTGTCCTCAGAGGTTCCGTCTGTAAAATGGTCAACACTATTAATTATATCCTCCACCCTTGCACCAGGGTAGCAGTAGCGGCGCCTACGACGAGGGTTTCTCCCATAGAATTCCTCGAGCTGCCCTCGAACAATGGAATCGCCAACGAGTTGTATTTCCGTTATATCAGCATGTTGTTACAGTGTTGTTGTGTATTGTCTTTTAACTACTGAATAGTTCGTGGTCTTCTCTGGTAAACAACGAACTTTAAATGTTTGAAGAGGAAGCAGCAACATGTAATAAAACTAATTTTGTTTTCTTTTGTTGATCACTTATAAACCCGAACCAAAAAGAGAAAATATTAATTTCCGATAGTAAAGGACTTTTGTTGCACCTTATATATATATATATATAGTATACACAGGGTGGCGCAAAAGTCAGGAGTCAAAGGAACCGGAGAGAATAGATGTTTTCCGTTCTATGCCGCCACTACTTTTAGTTACATAATTTATAATTTATAATTTTTTAACTAAAAAATTATAAATTATAAATTATTTCACCTCAACATGGTGCATATACAATCGAGATAACTTGAAGTAGTTTTCATAAGACACTGAAGGAAGCGGTTGATAAATACTCGTTGCAACATGCACAAGAACTAACATGGAACTGAAAGACAGGAAAGCAGTTCATGAAATGAACTAACTTAACCTTGATGCTTTAGTTAAAGTACGAGTTAGTTAAATAACTCGTACTTTCTCAATATCTTTTTTGTATTGAGATTAACTTTAGATTTTATAAATCTAAATAATGTTCCTCTTATTCAATGTGAATTTGTTGCGTGAAGCTAGTTGTCACTGTTGTTGAAGTTGTTCAACTGTTGCTCGAGCATTACGCCTATCCTCTCCCCTGAAGTAATGCATGATAAGTATATAGTATGTAATATTATTTGGGATATATGTTGGGACTGTAACAAACAAACAAAATTGATTTTATTAGCATTATTTTCTATAAGAATTGACCCAAGTGCAGAATCATCTCTTTGCAATGCAATTGTCAATCACAACCAGTCTAATCCTCTGTTGTTATTGTTTTTTTTTTGGTCAGAAACTGCTTTTCATTTCGTTTACTAACAATAGTACTTGAAAAGTAGCGTAAATGATGAAGATTTGATATTGGTTTCAGTCTAAGAAAATGTCTTCAGCCTTGAGTTGATTTTTTTTATTCGGAGAGGAAGAGTCAAGGGCAAATGCCCACAAAAACTGAAGAAGAGCAAGAAAGCCTAAATCAAGATCCAAAGTTTTCGAGATGTCTGGACATCTGCGTTTGAAAGATTGGAGGTCATAGATAGATAGATAGATAGATAGAATAACCTTTATAAATAATAATAAAATAAATATTTTTTTTCAATTTACAATGACATTAATAACTGTGAAGCTCGGCTATTTATTTAATTTAATTTGGCTCTTAAGCTTTAGGCTTTACTGGGTTCTTATTAAAAATAAGCAGCTAGTGTTATAAATTAATAATAATAAATAAATAAATAAGTAAATAAGTATTATTAATAGTTAAAACATGTATTACAATATTAAACAATATTAATGGACAATATTAAACAATATTAGTGGACATTAATCCTAGATTTTTGTAGTATGCCATTATTAATCGGGATTTCAACTTGGTTTTAAACACATTTACATTCACAATATTTTTTATATCGGCATGCAAGTCATTCCATAGTTTCAATCCAATGAAAATGGGTAGTTTTTGAGATGAAGACAATCTAAATTGAGGTATAACAAGCTTTGATCTATTTCTCGTCTGATACGAGTGGATTTCTTGATGAGTTACAAAATATCTATTTACCCATTGCAAATTAATGATTTGTTCTTACACTCGTAAATAAAAATAAACTGTGCCAGTTTGGTTATATCGTTGAGCTTTAGTAGGTGTTTAGCTCTTTAAATAATGCACTAGTGACTAGAGTTGTGACAAGGAAATCAGCATCAGATAATAACCTTATTGCTCGTTTTTGGATGACAAAGATACCATTTAATGCGTTGTTAGCGGAGTTTCCCCAAACAAGGGCAGTACTTATATAAGGAAGAACAAGAGTATGATAAAGAGTCAATAAAACTTGTTTAGGGACTACATTTCTAAGTTTAAACCATTATAGCAACGCTCCTTGAAATATGATAATAAAAACCCCACTCTAATAGACAGAGTTTATTTCCACAACAGTTTCGATGCCCACTGGCATCCTCTTCGGGTGGATACAGAAAAACGAATGAACCAAAAACAAGAGGGAAAACAGTCCAGGGACCATTAAGAAATTCGCACCTAGGTTAGATTCCCTTCTCCCGACACTGGAAGGGCATTTTTTAATAAAGGGACCCGTTATAAGTACATTCGCACAAATTTAAAACTATCTTCTTGTTCTATACATACAGATTCTATTATTTTTTTTATATAATTATTACATTTATTATTAAATTTATTACATTTAATATTGCATTATTATTTATTACAGAAATTATAAATTTATTATTACATTGATTATTACATTGTTGTTTATTATACAGAAATTATAAACCGAAAAACGAATGAAAAAGGCGAGAAGGAAACAATCCAGAGACCATTAAGAAATTCGCACCTAGGCTAGATCCCATTCCCCGACCCCAGAAGGGCATATTTATTAAAGGGTCCCGCTTATAAGTACATTCGCACAAATTAAAACTATCTACTTGTTCTATACATACAGATTCTATTATTTTGTTATTTTGACATAATTACTGCATTTATTATTGCATTTACATTTTTTTAACATTTATTATTATTACCTTTATACTAATTATTACATTTATTGCATTTATATTTATTTCCACATTTATTACTTCCATTATTACATTTACATTTACGTTTATTATTCCATTTACATTTTACCGGAAAAAAAAAAAACGAATGAACCAAAAGCGAGTAAGGAAACAATCCAGAGACCTTTAAGAAATTCACACTTAGGTTAGAACCGTTCACCCGACACCGTAGGGGATTTTTTGACGAAGAATCTCATTAAAGGGTCCAACTTATAAGTACCTTCGCACAATTAAAATTATCTTCTTGTTCTATACATACAGATTCTATTATTTTTCTTTCGACATAATTATTACATTTATAAAGTACCTTACTTGATTCCCAATCTTAGCATGATTATTTTAGCTGGCGTGATAAAAAATGGCATTATTAGTATTACAACTTCTGAAGGCATATTTGTGTTCTTTAATACGGGTTTCAATATTTCTTCCAGTTTCTCCTACGTAGACTAAATCACAACTTTTACAGGAATGCTGTAGACGCAGGCTTGTTCCTGTTTTGCAACGTTATTCCTAATCAATTTACTTTTCACGGTAGACGAATATTTGAACGCCAAAGCAAACTTAAACTCTTTCGTCAACGGTTTTACTCTTTCTAAGCCGGCAATGTAAGGCAAACTGACATATTGTTTTTGGTTAACTGAAGGTTCCCGAGGGGCATAAAAAGATTTTCTGGCTTTAAAATATGCCTTTCTGATAAACCACTCAGGATATTTTAAATCCTTAAAAATGTTCCAAGTCTTTGAATTTTCCGGGGCCAGCAAATGTGGGCTACAAATCCTGAGTGCTCTTAGAAACATGGAAGAAGTAATTGAGCTTTTTAACCCTTCAACATATGAAAAATAATGAATGCACGAATTACAATGAGTAGGTTTTCTATAGACCGTGAAATTGGGCTTTCTTAATGGTCCCTGGACTGTTTTCCCTCTTGTTTTTGGTTCATTCGTTTTCTGTATCCACCCAAGAGGATGCCAGTGGGCATCGAAACTGTTGTGGAAATAAACTCTGTCTATTAGAGTGGGTTTTTATTATCATATTTTGACCTTCACGCAGAAAAAAGTGAATTTTTTTGCGCTCCTTGAATCTTTTTCGCGATATAATTTACATGATCACTCCGTTGCAAATTCTTATCTAGCATTACACCAAGAAATTTTGTTACAGTACCTCCTTTATAGCGATTTCATTAACATTAAGTTCATGAAGATATACATTTCTTTATTAGTAAAAATCATGAAATTGTTTTACTGGTATTTAGGAAGAGTTTATTGGTGGTCAACCATTTCATTACACTGATGAATTCTGAATGAAATATATTCTTAGCTGTATTAACATCTTTGCAAGAAAAAGAGACAGTTGTATCATCTGCAAACATTATGAAGTATATCAGATGAACGTGGAAGGTCATTTATATATAATAAAAATAACAGTGGACCCAGAACTGAGCCCTGTGGCACACCCTGTTTGACAAGCGCTTTAGTTGAGCAAACCTTATTTACTGATACAAAATGATATCTATTGGACAAATAACTTTTAAACCAATCACTGATTGCTCCTCTAAAGCCGTAACAATATAATTTATTAAGTTGAATATTATGGTCTATTACATCCAAATCCATAAATATTGATATA
The DNA here is from genome assembly GCA_023014485.1 of Bathynomus jamesi. Taxonomy (NCBI): domain Eukaryota; kingdom Metazoa; phylum Arthropoda; class Malacostraca; order Isopoda; family Cirolanidae; genus Bathynomus; species Bathynomus jamesi. The sequence continues at coordinate 488,365 of JAJOZX010003294.1, read as the reverse complement.
ATTACACCGGTATGCTTGAAAATCGATTTCTTTATTTTGAGTTATAATTCTGAAGCAGTTCGCTGCGCTGAATTCAAAAATGCTACCAGTTTTTTTCTATCACCCACAGTTTTAAAGTTATTAGCAAAACAATTTTGGGGCGTTTTGTAATTTTTTACCCGTTTTATCTTTAATTAATTTCGTTTTTTCATATTTTTCAGATAGATAATTCTAACATTACGTCTTTAAAATTTTAATAATGGCTTCTAGAGGATGTACCCATCCATAGTCCAGACATATTTTGTTATATTTGTGGTCGGTATGCTGTTGTAAAACAAAGGACAAATGTAACGACCTTCATTAAGAGAGCTTATCATGCTTATTTTGGAATTAAATTAGGAGATCAAGACAAAAGTTGGGCTCCACACAAGGTTTGTCTTACGTGTGTTGCGGCACTAAGGAATTGGAGCAAAGGTAAAAAGAAAAGTTTGTCATTTGGGATCCCTATGGTATGACGCGAGCCTAGAAACCATACCGACGACTGCTACTTCTGTTCTTGCAATGTTAAAGGTTATAATGCAAAGAATAAAGAGAGCCTTCAATACCCAAGTCTTCCATCTGCAATAAGGCCGGTACCCCATGGTCCAGAAGTTCCTATTCGCCGCCCACCCGAGAGTCTGGATCAATACAATTCAGATTCTGATTCAGCTCCAAATCCAGACAATGATGATGTTTATGAACAGCCAACAGCTGACCGAGATCCTCCTAAACCATTAACCCAAGCCGAACTAAATGACTTAGTCAGGGATTTGAATCTGCCTAAGGACTCTGCAGAACTTTTGGGGTCTAGATTGCAGGAGAACAATTTATTGGCATCCGACACATACTTCGCTTGGCACAGAAATCGTGAGAAAGACTTCGTGCCTGTTTTCGAAGAAGATGGTCCCTTGGTATTTTGCAAGGACATCACAGGATTAGTGTGCAAGCTAGGCATCGAATACCAAACCAGTGACTGGAGGTTGTTTATAGATTCCTCTGAAACCAGTCTAAAAAGAGTGTTACTGCACAACGGTAACAAATATGCATCAATCCCAGTGGCCCATTCTACTCATTTAAAAGAGACCTATGATAACATGAAACTGCTTCTGGAAAAAAATCAGTATCAAAATCACAGATGGATATTGTGTGGGGATCTCAAAGTCCTTTGCATGTTACTTGGGCAGCAATCAGGATACACTAAGATGCCATGTTTCATCTGCGAATGGGATAGTCGAGCACGTGACCAGCACTGGAAGAGGAAAACTTGGCCTCCTAGAGAGAATCTTACCCAAGGATCAAAGAACATTTTACATGAACATCTAGTTGAACCAAATAAATCCTCCTACTCCTACCACTCTTGCACATTAAGTTAGGCTTGATGAGCAGTATGTCAAAGCATTGAATAGAGAAGGTGAGTGTTTCAAGTGCATTGTCAAATATCCAAAGATTAGCTACCCGAAAATAAAGAAGGTGTTTTTATAGGTCCTCGATTAGAAAGTTATTGACAGACGATCATTTCCTGACAACAATACCATAAAGAAAACGAGCATGGCTTGGTTTCAAAGATGTTGAAACTTCTTGGCACTACACAAAGCCAAAATTATGAAAGACTGGTGGAAAATATGCTTAAAATGTTTTGCACCTTAGGCTGCAACATGAGCCTGAAAGTTCACTTCTTATTTTCGCATCTTGACCGTTTTCCCGAAAATCTCGGAGATGTCAGTGAGGAGCAAGGGGAACGATTTCACCAGGACATCAAAACCATGGAAAGAAGATATCAAGGAGATGGCATACAAAATATGATGGCGGATTACTGCTGGTGTCTGCAACGAGATCAGCCTAAACGCACAGCATAAGAAAACATCAAAGAAGCGCCGGTTTAGTCGCATTAGTCAGATCTACCTTCGTAGTCTTAAGTCTTTGGAATAAGTCCTGAAATGTTTGCAAGTAAAGAAGGTTAATATATTTTGTTTCTTTCAGTTATTTTTTTTATTCTTTCATAAACAAGCAATATGCTTGTCCAAGAGCTAGGAGCTATTTAATTCTGCTTTAATTAGGTTTTACTCTGTCACCTAAAGATTTCGTGCTACAAGGGGTGTTGTAATACCTCATCTGTCCCCAAATGTTTAATCACCCATTGATGGGAGGGGAGAGTATTTTGCTGGGAACGGACTGGTTGTTATATATTTACCCTACATTATTATGTAAGCGTTACTGTAGTCTATAACAACAAAATTTATGGTTTAGCATGTGCAATCCAATGTTGGTCTCGATAAGATGGTTCACATTTGGGGATAAATGGGGGTTTATGACACACCCTGTAGTAAGAAAACCATACGTGATAGGGAAAAACTAACTATATTTTTTAGATCAGCGCACTCAAATTTTATAGAATCACCAACTAGTTTGTAAAAATCGATCGACAAGTTTTCAATGTACTGGTGTTATTTCTTTGTTCTCCTTAGCTATATTTACATTTTCCATAAGATTTAAAATAGCCATTTCCGTTGTTTTATTATTACGGAAGCCATATTGATTTGGAGATAATAAATTGTAGGATTCTAAATATCGCTGCATTCTACTTTTTACAATTTTTTCAAAAACTTTGCTGAACGCAGATAATGAACACACCGGCCTGTAAGTTGTTGCTAGTGTAGGATCACCCCCTTTAAAAAGGGGTGTTATACAACCAGTTTTTAGCATTGATGGGAATATTCCTTTGGAAATACTTTGATTGATAATTTTAGCCAAAGTTACAGATATCTTATCTTTAACAAATTTCAATATAGGTACAGGAATGTTATGAATGTTATTTTTTTTTTTTTTTTTTTTTTTACTAATAATATTCTGGACCTCAGTAGAAGTAGCAGGAACAAAAGAAAATGAATTTAGTGGGCTGGGTGGCGTATATTCTACAGGTGAGTGATCATTATTTAGTAAGTGTGAGGGAAGCTTATCCGCTATTGAAGTAAAATGCGCATTTAAAGAGTCTGCAATAGCAGTATCATCAGTAATTTCTTTATTATCAACATAATTTCTCTATTGAATTTTTCTTAATTTGTTTTCCGAGGAGATTGTTTATGGTTGTCCAAATGTTTTTCATGTCTCCTTTATGTTTGGAAAATTGATTGTTATAATAGTTATATTTTGCAATTTTTATTATTTTAGTTAATTTGTTTCTGTATTGAGTATATTGTATTTTAGGAATTTTGCTCTGCAATTGCAATTTGAATAATTTATCTCTTTTCTTTATTGAAATGATAATTCCTGGAGTGATCCATGGACTTGCGACACTTGGGCGAAACCGTTTTTCTCCTTAAAGAAAAGCAAATATTAAAAATATGGAATAAGGTGTCATAGAAGAACTGAAACATATGATCTGGGTCATTTAAAGGTTCGTCACAGTCAAGTCGAGTATTTTCTAGAGCCCAATAAATTTCTTTTGTTAACCTCTGAGAATATTCTGCAATCAATAGTCGTTTTGTCCGCATCCTGAACAATGTTATTGAATATAGCGTAAGTAGGAAAATGATCACTGATGTTAGTGGTTATAATTCCAGAATTTACGAGGGCATTGCTATTTACAAATATATTATCAATCGTAGATTCTGTTATTCGATTGCCATAGCTGCAGACTCGAGTGGGTTTGGTAACAGAATGACTAAGACAGAAAGAATTCAATAAGTTTAAAAATTTATGAGAGATTGCTTCAGATTGCAAATTGATGTTGAAGTCTCCCGCAACTATGGCATTCGATTTATGAAAGTTGCATAACCGTTATCTAAGTGATTAAAAAGCTATTGATATTAGTATTAGGTGGTCTATATATTGCATGGACAGAATATACATTACTGTTGTTTTATATTCACAATCAGGTTTTCATTGTCACCATTACATTGAGGAAGATTGTTCTAGATTTACTGGGTGAGTGAATGAAAGTTTGAAAATGTCGATTAATCCTTGCGTTAGAGAGTAGGACACAAAAAGAATGGCAATGTGTAGAAAGTCTGGTACTGCGTGTTCTCCTTAAAGGAGGAGGCATGCAGTTAGAGAGTTCCAAAGAGCAGTGTCCGTTATAATAGCGACAGTAAAGAGAGAGAGAGTGAGGCAACATTGTGGCGAAGAGAGAGGGATTAAAGATATTCAGTAAGAGGCGGGGAATTGATAAGACGAAAAGCCTTTGATTCCACTCGGTCAAGTAGAACTGCGTGGGTCGAACCACCCCACACATGAGAAGCATATTCCATACAGGGACGAACAAGACCCCTGTACAGAGACAGCAACTGAATGGGAGTGAAAAAATTGCGGAGATCGTACAGCACACCTAACTTCTCAGAAGCTGTTTTGGAAAGAGAGTATATGTAATCTTTCCAGGAAAGATCACGAGATAAAGAAACGCCAAGAATATTAAGAGAAGAGGAAGGACCAAGTTGTGTATTGTTGAAGATAAAGGTATAGTCGTATGGAAGATTATGACCAGGGCCGTAACTACCTATGAGGTCACCGAGGTCCGGACCTCGGTAATTATTTCCTAAAAAAAAAAAAAAAGGGACTGAACCGTTCTCCGTGCAGCTTTAATAAAAGTATATTTGCTAACAGGTCCCTTTGTACAGTATTTAATTATAGACAAGGATTCTGTGTTTAGTGTATAGCTTGGGTTGTGTTTGTAGATGTCATTTTGGTGTATAGCTTGGGTTGTGTTTGTAGATGTCATTTTGGTGTATAGCTTGGGTTGTGTTTGTAGATGTCATTTTGGTCTGAATTTTGCTCGTCCCGCCGCGCTCGAAAAAAATCTGGACCTCACTAATTTCTAAACCCTAGTTACGGCCCTGATTAAGACGAGTAGACGGATGAAGGAACTAATATTTTGAGGCAATGAAAGCCACAAGGTTTTCTCTTCCCCAATCAGAGATAGTAGAAAGATAAGAGGTCAGTTTCATCATGCTTCGTCTCACGTGAATCATGGAGTGACTGTTGAGAGGGACGCTTTGTGAAGCGAGTGGAGAGTCAGAGGTCAGTTTCATCATGCTTCGTCTCACGTGAAGCATGGAGTGACTGTTGAGAGGGACGCTTTGTGAAGCGAGTGGAGAGTCAGAGGTCAGTTTCATCATGCTTCGTCTCACGCGAATCATGGAGTGACTGTTGAGAGGGACGCTTTGTGAAGCGGGTGGAGAAGTGAAGACGGCAAGCATTGGCATAACAGTGGATAGGACAGGAAGTGCGATTTAATAGATCATTGAAAAATAAAAGGAAAATAGTGGGTGACAGGACAGAGCCCTGAGGAACACCACTATTAACAGGAGTGGCGGCTCGTGACTAAAAATTCTAGGGGTGCTGTCTCTAAGAATGGGTTGAAATAATTACTGAAATAAAAGGATGAGCATTGAGCAATGAATAAAAGTTTCAAAAGTTATTGAAAAAGTTATTCAGTGAGCTCATCCTTGATTATTTCAATTGTAAATAAAAAATTTAGGGGTACTGCAGTTCCGTAGTGCCTACCGACGAGCCGCCACTGATTAACAGCGTTTGGAGAAGAACAGTGACCATCTACAACCGCAACTATAGATCGGCCAGTGGGAAAACATAGATGAAAGCACAAGTAGAAGGATAGAAACCGAAGGAGGGCAGTTTGGAAATTAAGAATTTGCGTTAGACTCTATCAAAGCTTCTGATATGTCTAGAGCAGGGGTGGCCAGACTTTACTGAGATGGGATCTACTTTTTCCAAAGTTCTCCCTAGACGATCCACCAGCCCAGTTATATATATATATATATATATATATATATATATATATATATACACACACACACACACAGATGGAGAGAGAATAACCAAGAATAAAATGAAGTAAATATAAAAATATATTGCCAAATGCACACAGATATATTTTTTCATAAAATTTTAACCCCCAAACTTATTAGAAATTAGGTATACTAGAATAGGAAGAGCTTACTTTACTGATGTCATGATTTGCACTGCATGGCATCAGCAAGCCCTGTGTAGTCCGGATTGTAGCTGCTGATTGCTAGCCTCAAACAAGCATCCGGGTGATCATCTCTCAGAGTGGCTCGGTATTTTGATTTGATGATATTCATGTGTGAGAACGTTGACTCACAAAGGTAGGTTGATCCAAAAAATGCTGTCAAGTACATGGCACTTTTTCTGACATTCGGATATTTTTTTTCAAGAAGTAGGTGCCAAAAGTTTCTTTCTGAAGACCTGGATTTGATTTGAATGTCGTTTCGCAGAGTCAAAATTTCATTCTCGATTGCAGATATGTCCATATTAAACAATAAGGCCATTTTTTATGCAATATCATCAATGTCAAAGTTTGCACCAAATGGGAAGCACATGAATGTTGTTACAGATTCTAGTGTTGCTTAGTCTTGGAACCGTCTGTTGAAGTCTGTAATAACATTCTGCAACTGTTCAACGTATCGGACACTGTCAAACTGGTCGCATTCTTTCCCTTGACTTTCCAGCTCTGACATCATGTTTTTTAAGTTCCGCAGTTGGTGTTACTGCAGCTGTGAGGATACCAGTTCTAGTTTTTGTTTAAAAGCATTCACTGAGGTAATCATTTCAACAATAGTTTTGTTTTTACCTTATAACTCTAAGCTTAGCTGATTTAGAAAAGCAGTGGTGTCAGTCTAAAAAGCTAAATCTAACAGCCACGCTTCGTCTTCCAACGCTTTGTAATACGTTTCTTTTAACTTCAGAAAGTGTTTAATTTCAGGTAAGAGATCCCTAAACCTCTGCAGGAATTTACCTCTACTTAGCCACATGACATCAGTGTGCAACAAAAAGTCAGTGTGTTCTGCTTTATTTTCTTCTAGCTGAGACCGGAAGAGACGCCTCTGTAGACTTCACGCCCGAAAAGAACACACAATCTTATGGGAAATATCCATACTTTCTTTAATATTCAACATTTTACCACACAATGCTTGTTGGTGAATTATGCAGTGATAATTAAAGAAGTTTGGAAACCTTTTGTCACTTTTGCACAGGGCGATGAACCCACTGGAGCGGCCAATCATAGCAGGTGATCCGTCAGTTGTTATGCTCACAAGCTTGTGAAGTGGGAATTGTGTCGTTAACAAACTCACTGAATGCATGAAAAATATCCTCACCTCGAGTTTTCCCTCTTAAAGGTAAGATTTTAAGCAGTTCTTCTTTGGCAGTCATATCTTTAAACACGATTCTAATAAAAATATATAACTGTGATGTGTCGATCACATCTGTCGAGTCATCAAACTGAAGTGAAAGGAACACGCAGTCATGTATGTCTTTCTTCAGTTGTTCCACCAAATTCTCATCCATTATTTCACAACGCCGCATCACAGTGTTTCTGGATAGCTGAAGCTGCTTTTGGGAGGTCCGGTGCTAGTGTCCCCGAAGAAAAATCGTTCAGTTACTGAAAAAGGATATGGTTTCAATGACGCAAACTACCCAGCACTAGTAACCACGACTTCCTTTGAATTATCCATCGTAACGATTTCTACAGCAAGGCGACCTATATTAACAATAACCTAAAGTCTCTTTGCCAACAGGAAGGAATGCGTTTTGCGAATTTTTGGAACAGTTTCTACGGCAGGAGGGACTTGTTCCTCGGAGATGGACTTCATCTTAATGACGTTGGAGCTGCGCGTTTAGGAAGACTATTTCATAATACTGTCTCTTCTTTTCAGGCTGCCGTAACTCGAACGGTCCCAGCGTAAATTCCATAAATTTCCACTGCGCTCGCGAAGGTGTCGCAATTACAAACAATTTGAAGGTTCTATCCTTAAATGCTCGTAGCCTACGAAATAAAAGAAACGAATTTTTTTTTCTTTAATTGCTTGTAAAAACTATGATATAATTGCGATAAATGAATCGTGGCTTAGCACTGAAACTCGTGACTTTGTAGGGGAGTATCAAATTAAAGGTTATAGACTTTTTGTTAAAAACAGAATAGGTAGGCGAGGAGGCGGTGTTATGTTGTATATCAAAGATAATATAGCGAACGTTATAGAAGTAAAACACACAATTCCAGAACCGATAGATTCGACTATAGCAGAACTTAAATTGAACGATTTCAAACTTGTTGTTGCGGTTATATATAGGCCCCCTAATCAAACAGCTGATACGGACGAAGCGTTATATCGTGAACTAAAGAGAATAATGGGTAGTGAGCAGGCTTTAGTTATGGGTGACTTTAATTGCGCTAACGTAAATTACGATACAATGCAGGGAGACGCGGAAGGTAATCGTTTAGTTAATTTTCTCGAGGATAGCTTTCTTATTCAAAAGTAATAACTACGGATGATAGGCTAATTACTGATCTTCAAGTAATAGAACCGTTAAGCAATAGCGATCACAATATGGTAGAGTTTGTCCTCTCAGTAAGTCACTTCGAAACCAGCTAACTCGACTAAAATTCCTAACTTCCAGCACGCAGACTTTAGTAAATTTCGAAATAAATTGTCACACGTCAATTGGGAAAACGTAATGGGTGGGGAACTCCAACGCAAAACTAATGTGGGAATCGTTCGAAACAGTATTTAGGACTATAAATGAGGAATGTGTACCGTACAAAATTAAGCGTGCGAAAGTAAACAACAAGCCCTTGTGGTTTACTTCTAGAGTAGGAGACATTATAAAGAGTAGAGATAGGGCTTATAGGCTACATAAGTGCGATAAAGACAATTTGTGGTTACGAAACAACTACATATCTCTAAGGCGTGAAGCGAAAAGTGTAATAAAAAAGTCCAAGTGCGAATTTGAAATCTCCATAGCTCGTGACGGTAAAGAAAACCCCAAGCGATTCTTTCAATACGTCAATAATAGAAATCCAGTAAAAAGCGTCTTGGGGCCTTTGAAAAATGTAAACGGAGATCTAGTTTCTGAAAACAAGGAAATAGCTACCTTGCTAAACGAATTTTTTACATCAGTTTTTACTATAGAAGATGTAACGAATATCCCTACGGTCATAGACATAATACCTTTTGATAATGGTAATATTTTGGATAATATAGTGGTTAGTGAAGGGGCGGTAATGCGCTATATTGATAAAATGAAAACGCGTAAATCACCGGGGCCGGATTCCATATATCCCATACAACTAAAAGAATTAAAAGATAGCATTGTTGTGCCGCTAACAAAGATTTTTAATGCGTCTATTTCTGAGGGGTGCGTACCAGATAATTTTAAGTTAGCAAACGTAACACCTATCTTTAAGAAAGGCGATAAAGGTGCGGCGGGAAATTATAGGCCAATCAGTTTAACGTCTGTTGTAGGTAAGCTACTGGAATCAATAATTAGGGATCGTATAGTCGAACACTTAGAATTGCATAAACTAGTTAGAAATACGCAGCACGGTTTTAGGCGAAACAAATCTTGCTTAACTAATCTTTTAGAATTTTTCCAAAGCGTGGTTGACGTTTACGATAGACATCGGGCGGTTGATGTAGTGTATTTAGATTTTCAAAAAGCGTTTGACACCGTGCCGCACAAAAGACTTATTGAAAAAACTAAGGCTCATGGAATCAGGGATGTTGGCCTAGTCAGTACAGTTTCAAAGTTTGCGGATGATACGAAGCTGGGTGGTAGGGCGATTAATGACGAAGATAGAGGTAAAATCCAGGAAGATCTGAATAAAATCGTTGATTGGTCAGTCACATGGCAAATGAGATTTAACGTCGATAAGTGCAAAATTTTGCATATAGGTTCGCGTAACGGTAATTTTGCGTACAGTATGTCAGGGAAAGAGTTAACAAGTGTAGAGCAGGAAAAAGATTTAGGAGTTATAGTCACTGGTGATTTAAAAGTAGCGAAACAAAGTACAGCAGCGGTCAATAAGGCGAACAAAGTGTTAGGTTTTATAGCTCGGAATTTTGAGTACAAATCGCGCGATATTATAGTTCCTCTTTATAAATCATTAGTTAGACCCCATTTGGAGTACGCGATCCAATTTTGGAATCCGCATATGCGAAAAAATATAGACAAAATCGAAAGAGTTCAAAGACGAGCAACTAAGATGATTCCGTCGCTTAGGTCAAAGTCGTACGAGGATAGGCTTAAGGAGTTAAAACTGACTACACTCGAGACTCGGAGGCTAAGGGGTGATCTAATCCAGGTGTTCAAAATTATGAATGGGTTCGATAACGTAGATAGAGATAGCTTTTTCAAAATATCTCAATATAATAGGACTAGAAATAACGGGTGTAAGTTGACAAGTAGAAGGTTCGAGACAACAGTTGCCAAAAACTTTTTTACGCACAGAATAGTAAATAGCTGGAATAGTTTGCCGGTAGAAGTAATTAGTAGCACGTCTATAAACATGTTTAAAAATCGATTAGACGCATATGTTGATAGATTGGGTATAGTTTAAGGTAGTAAAATTAAGGCTTTGTGGGGATAGATCCCACAGCTCAACACATTTTAATGAATTTAGCTTCACCATAGTTAGTAATCTGGCTGCTGACCAAATTTTAACCTGAAAACCACTGCAACCTACAGTGAAAAAGTCTGTAGCTATGTTGACAGTGTCTAAATAGGCCATTATTATTTCTATAATTACTGTGTCTATTTAAAGTAAACTTAACCTTAATATTACACCTAAATAAAAATAATCTCTCTCAAGCTAAATAATAAATTCTTCAATAAATTTTTCAATATGGCGCCCCCGGGTGGGCAGTCGAGAAGTTAGTTACCCTTTTTTGTTTTATTTCTGATACAATAGTTTTAAATCCAGTGAATTAAATTTTTTACATAATCTGAAAATTTAATTATAAATATAATTGATAATATCATTTATAATATTAAACCTAAAAAATGGATAATGAAACTGAAGCCACTCCAGGAAAAAGTATGGGGACATGGTTGGGAAGTGATGTGGAAGCACTTGAAACTAGTAAATTGGTAAAAAGGAGGGGAGCAATCAGAACCTCAGCTACTAAACTTTTAGCTACAATCAAAGAGAGATTGGATGATTGGACTGAGGAACAAAAAAATTTATATGCTCAGCTTTTGTCCTCACAACTGGACAAGTTACAAAATTTAGATGAGGAAATCCTTAGAATGTATGTTTGTTCCGAAGGCTTCTCAGAGGCTAAACAGGAAAAACTAGATGAAAAAAATAATTATTACCACATTGAAATAGGTCAAATGATACAAGCATTAACAATTAAAAAAGAAAATAATGCCGAAGCCAAACCTAAACCAAGAATAAGTACTAAAATTCCTGAGCTTCAAATATTACCATTTGATGGAAATCCCTCTAAATTTCAAAACTTTAAGACCTCATTCAGAAACATTTATGATAACCTAGGTCTTTCCGAAGAAGAGAAATTTGCCTACCTAAAACAACATTTGAGTGGAAACCCTGCCATTCAAATAAACTGCATGCAAGAAAGTAAAACATCTTATGAAGAAGCATGGCAGCAGTTGGAGGGCTGTTATGCAACACCAGGCCAAATTAAATTCTCCATAATAAAATCACTTTTAACCAAATCCATAGTAACAAAAAATTTTAAATCACTTCATGACTTTCAAGCAGATATGCACTCTACCATAAATTTAATGCAAACTCAAAAATTAGAATTAGAAGATATACTCTTGTATGTATATTATAATAAACTAAGTCAAGAAACTCAGGAATTTTTAAGAACTTGTGGTTTTAAACTCTATGACCACTTTGATAGGTTTAAAGAAGCAATTGCTGAAGCTACCAAAACCTTAGCTAATGTTAATTTTGATCTGGAACAAAGTGAGTTAACTACTTTGATACCTAAACAAAAAAGAAACTTCTCTCCAGAACCAGCCAGAAAACCATGGTATTCTGGCCAAACTACAGCTACTCTGGCAGTTTCCACCCAAAGACAATCCTCAAGAAGAGCTCAACATACTGACCAGAGAGAACTTTACTGCAAATTGTGTAAGAAAAACTCACACAGAATCTCAAAATGTGATTCTTTCCCTGAAAGTTGGGATAAATTGAAAAAACTTGCTAAATTAAATTATTGTACTAAATGCACCTCATCTAAACACCAAGCCAAAGAATGCCCCATTTCTTTCCAACCCTGTTCATTTTGTAGGTTTTCTAATCATTTATCCTTCCTTTGTACCAAACAAAAAGGAAAACCAGAGGAAGATAAGAAAACCAAAACCAGTACTGAAGTAGCTACCCAAAAAGAAAACTCAAAACAAGGGAAACAAGTTACTAACTTATTAAGTTTAAAAAACACTAATAAATGCAAAAAACTTCACTTTTTTCTACGTGAAGGTCAAAATATGAAAATAAAAACCCACTCTAATAGACTCTGTCTATTAGAGTGGGTTTTTATTTTCATATTAAAAAAACACTGATCAAGAAGTAGCGTTAATTCCTTCCATGCAGATGAGAATAAGAAACTCAGAAAAATTAATTAAATGCAGAGCACTTTTGGATAATTGTAGTCAAGCCAGCTACATTACCAAGGAACTTGTGAAAAAATTAAATCTTCCAACTAAACACTACGAGGAATCCATAACCATAGCCGGATTTATAGCCAACAAGAAACAACCAAATTATGAAGTAGCTATAATTAAATTGGAGGATTCTAGAAATCCTGGAAACTACCAAGAAATAGAAGCCATCATAATTGATGATATTAATATTAAATATGAAGTTCCGGGATTACTGAAACTTCAAACTTATTTAAAATCCTTAAATTATCAGCTTGCAGATCACTTTGAAGCTGATGAAATGGCCGATTTCATGTTAATTTTTGGGGCTGCAACCCACAAACTTTTTGCCCTCAGCAGTCATCAGATTCATACTGTCTCTTGTTATAAATCTCCCTATGGAATACTTTTATTGGGTTTCCCTTCAGATTACTACCCTGAAAAAGAAAAAGAACCAATAAGAGATCAGATCAGCTTCTGTATTACCAACCCGCTACTTACTAGTACAACTTCTAATGAAGATCTAGAAAAAATTGAACAACAGATTGCACAATTTAGCAAACTAGAAACTTGGGTATTTCTGGGGATGAACCATTTTCAAACAAAGAAAAAGATCTGATTGCAAACTTTGAAAAGGAAGTTACAATAGAAGATGAAAGATTGTCTGTTAAGGTACCATGGAATGACCAAAAAGATAAAATTTCACCAAACTTTAACTATGCTATTAGCAGGTTAAAATCCACTTGCAAAAAATTAAAAAAAGACAACTTAATGCAACCTTATTCAGACATCCTTGAACAACAATTCCAGGAAGGAATAATAGAAGAAGTAGCCTTAACAGAAAACTTAAAACAAGCAGGAAATTTTTTACCTCATTTTCCAGTAGTTCGCCCTGGAGTACAAACAACTAAAGTTAGGATTGTAGTAGATCCCTCGGGTAAAAGCAAACCAGAAGAAATAACAGTAAATGATGCTACTGAGGACTGCCCTTCACTCCTACCTCATTTAGCAAAATTGTGCATTAAATTAAGGCATGGTAAATATTTGATGATTGGAGACATTCAAAAAGCATATTTACAACTTAAATATCAAACAGAATTTGACTGCAATGCCCACAAAATTCTGTGGTTAAAAGATACCCAATTGGCTCCAAATGACGACAACCTGATCTGCTATAAATATAAAAGAGTTACCTTTGGCAACAAAAGCAGTCCATTTTTACTACAACAATCTCTCCAACACATTTTTAATGAACAACAAAACCAAGTGGCAGACTACCTAGCTAACCGCTTTTACATGGACAATGCTTTAATTAATGCCAACAATCTCTCAGAACTCAAAGACCTTTACAATTATAGTGTAAACCCTTAATTGAATATAATTTGAAGCTATATGAATGGGCCTCCAATCACTCAGAACTTCAAGGACTATTTGAAAAACATGACATAGCCTCCTCAGAAGATAAAGAAAATGTAAAACTATTAGGATATGGTTGGAACGCAAATGCTGATACACTCCATCTAAAAACTGTAAACTTGAACTCAGAAGCCAAAACTAAAAGAGAAATACTAAGTTCTGTGCAATCATTGTTTGATCCAATTGGATTTGTTGCACCCTTAGTGTTTAAATTAAAACTCTTCATGCAGAAAGTAACAGCTACCAAAAAGATTGGGATGAATATCTAGAACCTGAAATGCTACGTGAATGGAAAAAACTTTGTAAAGAAATAAACAAAGTGGAATTTCTGAATTTTCCTAGACAAACTTTTGAAAATCCCAAACCTCTCATGGAAAATCTTCAACTCCACATCTTTTGTGATGCCAGCCAAGAAGGTTATGCAGTAAGTTGCTATCTAGTTGGAAATGGAAAATCCGAACTAATTTACGCTAAATCAAGAGTCAACCCCAAATCAAAAAATTGGACCATTTGTAACTTGGAATTAATGGCAATCTGCCTAGGAACCAAAGTACTAGAATACCTTAAAGAAACCTACCTAGAAGAAAACTCAGAAAACCAAAAGTTCTTCAAAACAATAATTTGGACAGACTCACAGGTGGCTTTAAATTGGATTGCTCAAAAATCTCTAAAAATGAAATCCATCTTTGTAAAAAACAGAGTGAAAGACATTCAGGAAGCAACAAGAAACTTAAACCATCATCTGGAATTCAGACATGTAGCAGGAGAAGACAACCCAGCAGACCTACTCACCAGACCAATATCTTTCAAGAAATTTCAAAAACTTCTTCCCTTTTACCAACATGGTCCCACATTTTTGAGAAATGAAATTGAATGGCCAACCAACTTCATTTTTAACCCCCACCAAGAAACCTTACAGACAACAATAAATGTGTGTCAAACAACTTGTAAAGAAATAAATGAAAAAACTCCCTTGTTAAACATGGAAAGATTCTCTAACAGGGAAAAACTGGTCAGAATCACTGCCTATGTTCTACGGTTCATAGAAAACTTAAAGTACTTCCGCACTCACGAATATAACCCCAAATGTAACCTAACAATGGAAGAACAAATTGCTGTTTTGGAGAAAAATCATACAGCTTACAAAACTAAGGCCACAAATTACTGGCTAAAATTAGTCCAGCAACAACATTTCTCAAAAGAAAAAGAAATAATCAACAAACTAAATAAAGGAGAAAAAGTTGAGGACCTAACAAAGCTGCAAAAGAATCTAAAACTCTTCATTGACAAAGAAGGGTTAGTCAGAACAATGGGGAGATATAAATATGCAACCAACCTTAACTATTCTGCTAGGTATCCTGTACTGCTGCCTGAAAATTCTCATTTAACAACGTTAATCATAACTGAATGTCATGCAAAAGCCAGTCATGCAACCTTAGCTACCACATGCAATTTCCTCAGACAGGAATTCTGGATCCCCAAAATAAGGCAAGTAGTTAAAAAGGTTCTGAAACAATGTCTGTTTTGCAAAAAATACTTTGCCATGGCTTATGAAGTGCCTACTACTGGACCATTAGTAACGGAACGTTTAAGCTATGAAAAACCCTTTGAAAAAACTGCCCTTGACTATGCTGGTCCAATTTCTGTCCAGGATGAGAATAACCAATTCATGAAAGGAAGAAAAATCCCTTTAACTGAACTAAAAACAATTGTTCTTGAAATAATGAATACAATTAATTCAAGACCACTCACTTATGTTAATTCAAATGAAGATCCCTCCTCTGATCTACTAACTCCTTTCAAGTTGCTTTTTGGGTATGACAATACCAAATTCAACTTTTTAACCACTAATGATACCCAAGAAGCTGTTAATGAAGGTGATCAGGTGGATGCTGATTATATGACAGCAACAGAGGACAAAGAAAGAAAGAAAATACTGGACTACTTTCATAAGGGAGTTAAACAATCTCAAGAAATAAAAAAAGATGGCGATACGAATATTTGAGTAGTTTGAGGGAAAAAGAATACCAACAACACAAACAACCAGTAAGTAAAGAACCTAAAGTAGGAGAACTATGTCTCTTAGATGAAAATTCTATGAATCCCAAATACTTCTGGAAGATTGCGGTAATTGAAACATTACACCCAGATGAAGATGGCATCATCAGGCATGTAACTGTAAAAACACCCAATGGTCATCTCTCCAGAAGACACATATATCGGTTATACCCACTGGAAATAACTGATAAACCGAATATTGACCTGGAAGAACTGGAAAATTCTTCCACAGAATCAGGAACTGTAGATTCTCCTGACACTACTACTGCCGCTACTCAACCCCGACCACAAAGACAAGCTGCAGTTAGATTTCGGGAAGAACTGCAAAGGAAAATACAGAGTGGATCTTTGTGAAGACCACAAATTGAAAATTGTAAATAATTGTAAATAGCTATAACTTAGGACTAACGTTCTACAGAAAAGACGCTTTCATTTTCATATTTCAACTAAAAGGAACTTTTCTGTAGAGCATGTCATTTTCAATCATCAACAAAAATAAGTAAATAAAATTTCCCAAGAATATAATTCTGGGTAAATTTTTTCCCCTTGGGGGGAATGTTAAAAAAAGTGGTTAGAAATAACCGCATATATTTCCAAATAAAATATAAACAAAATAAATATAGAATAAAAATAACAACCTTCGTTTCTAACCAACTAGCGAAGTTGGGTTTCCCTAATTAACAAAAAGAAGAAAAAAAAAGTTTCCGAGATAAAGAAAAAGAGAGCTTTGTCCATTCTTGAAAAATTTTGACGGCATGAAGCGGGCTAGTTTTTTCGAAAAGTAAAATTCTCGTGGTTCCCCAACTAACCGGGCAACTTAAAGTCAACCTTTAAATCTCACAACCTTTAAATCTTATCCTTAATAACCACTGCAATTAAACAAAACCCTGTTTAACTAAATAGAGGCCTATCAGAACTAGGTATAAGTAAGTTAATTAAAGAAAATAACTAAGGTAAGAGAAAAACTAGGTACCTAGAAGAAACTCGAACCGGGCTACAACTGCCCTAACTCAATAATTAAATGGCTGTTATAGCCCCTATTAAAACCTAAAGGCAATATAGCCCTAACTTAACTTGAGTAAAACCTTAAACCTTTAAAAACAAAAACTTAAGGGCAATACAGCCCTAGCCTAACTTAACCTGCAAAAACCTAGGTCTGGGAAATAGCCCCTACAAATAAATAACCTAGCAGTGTGTTAAATAATAACTTAAAACTTAACAAATAAAATTCAAACCTGGAAATTAAATGAAACTTATGGATTAGTTAGAAACAGAAAGGGTAACGTTCAACTGGCAACTTCATTTTTGGTAAGTCTAAATTAATTTTAATGAATTTAGCTTCACCATAGTTAGTAATCTGGCTGCTGACCAAATTTTAACCTGAAAACCACTGCAACCTACAGTGAAAAAGTCTGTAGCTATGTTGACAGTGTCTAAATAGGCCATTATTATTTCTATAATTACTGTGTCTATTTAAAGTAAACTTAACCTTAATATTACACCTAAATAAAAATAATCTTTCTCAAGCTAAATAATAAATTCTTCAATACATTTTTCAATAAGTGTTGTGGGATATAGGGAGGCAGCATCTTGGGTTAGGGGATACTCTCTGTCCTTACACACCCCATTTAAAGAGATTCCTCTGCCGAGCGGTGCCCCCCCACAGTACTGTGAGGTATTGAAAAACTCATGATCTTCACTTGCCCCACAAACACCTTTAAATGGGAGACCCAAAATGGGTGCACACACATTTCTACATTACTGTACAGTCTTTACAGCCACACCTACACTTTTCCTCCTAAGTATATATATTGTAATGTATATGATGGTAAATTTTGACTTGGTCCGCAATCGATATGGATCGTGACTTATTTTTGGTTGGATGGATACCGTAGTGAAATTGACTGGATCCTTTGGATCTGATATATTTGCATGTCGGTTATAAATAGATATAGAGTGTAACATATTTGTGGATAGCAGTCTATTATGACTTGATCCTCTGGATCCAGAGATTCTATCTTTAGTTTTAAATCGATAATTAATTAGTTTTAAATTGATAATTATTTACGTTTCATAAAAATTGGTCGTTGCCAATGTACAGGCAGTTTTTACATAAATTTCTTATGTTCTTGTGGTTCGGAACTCACGTAAAATTGTAGGTCCCCTCCGCCACCACGGAGGACATAGACAATACACAATTACGAACGCAGTTAGGTAGACCAGCCATGAGTGGATCCTAGGGTCTTTGTTGGTCTGAAACATTATAACATTATAACATTATTATATTTCCGATTTATTACTGAAATTCTGAAACAACGACTTTGCTGCCTCTCTAAATGCTTCTTTGAATATTTCTCCATCCTGAAAAGGTTTCTTGTGTTTCGCAAGTACACGGCTCACCCAAAATGACGCAATCGTTGCTGCTTTCGATTTTGTGCTAGGCCCTGTAAAGATTGACCGCTGAGCACTAAGTTGAGACTTGAGTTCATTGACTTTTCTCTTATGTAGTTCACTTTCAGCTGGGAAATCACTGTCATACCGCTTGTGAATAGTTTTAAAATGCCTCTCTAAATTCCCGTTTTTGACGAAAGCGACACATGCATGGCAAATTAAACACACACATTTGGAATTTTTCATCGTAAAAAAATATGCCGTCTCCCACTCATTGTGAAAGTTGTAAGTTTTTTGTTTCTTGGCACTTGATCCAGCACTCATTTTAACGGTGTTAATACAATTGGACTGGAGACTGACCTTCACCACCGATTATTCCAAATGACTGACCCGTCACTTAAGTGACACATGCTCATAACAGCTTAGCTTACAGCGGTATGAAATTTTGGCAGAAATTAAAGTTAGCGGTATCATTTTCTGTGACATTAATTAAATATCTCTCAGAATTATTAAAGTTAAACTGTGTTATTTTTTGTTAAATGACTGGTAAACACAAAGATAAAACAAATAAATGTTGCTACCGATAATGGAGGTGATAGCATAAAGAACGCTAATTTTTGGTAGTAGCGGTCGGGTCGTGTGCTCGTTAGTATTGTGAAATGTAAGGTCTCTTTTGCTAGGCTAAGCTACTGGTCATTCTGCGATCTACTAAAAATTGCTCTGCGATCTACTGGTAGATCGCGATTGACGTTTTGGCCACCCTTGCTCTAGAGCAATAGCAAAGGTTTCACCAAAATCCCGAAAAGAGGATGATGACCAAGAATCAGACAGATATGCAAGAAGATCGCCAGTAGAGCGTCCCTTGCGGAACCCATACTGACTATTGAAGAAGATTGTGAGAGGAAAGGTATTTAAGAATTTTCTTATTAAGGATAGATTCTCCGCCGTCGGACTGGAATAGCGGAGGGAAAGAAGTAAAGTTGTTGGAAAGGTTCTTGGCTAGGTACCAGAAAGAGCGAGAGGAATTAGAATTAGATAGGTTTTCACATTTTTGTCTGATGAAAGAATTTTTCGTGAGTCGAAGAACAGATTTTGAACGATTCCGGGAAAAAATATAAGCTGAGTGAGAGTCAGGAGTTGGATGGTGACGGTATGTTCTAAAAACCATCTCTCTATTGTGGATACCTTTAGAATAATCAGAGTTAAAATAAGGTTGTTGTTGTTTTGCATTAGTAGTCGATATAGAATATGGAATGTATTATGTATGCCTCCATGCCCAAGAGAATTACCTCCGTGATGCACTCAGCATCGGAAATAGTAATCATTCCACGGGAAATCAGAGAAGTATTGCCTAAGTGCCTCCCAATCAGCGACGCCAAAATACCAAATGCGCCTCCTCTTGGAAGGATCCAAAGGCCGAACTGGAGCGATAAGACAGTAAACAAATGAAGATTGTGGTCGGAGGAGCCCAACGGAGAAAAAAGTTTGACAGAGTAAGAAGAAGGATGAGTGGCGAGAAATGAATCCAGAATGTTGGGCCTATCCCCAAGGTGATCGTGGGTACGAGTAGGGTACTGTACAATCTACTCTAGATCATTCAGGATAGAGAAGTTGTAAGCTAGTTCACCAGAGGTGTCACTAAAATGGGAGGAGTCAAAGGTGGTGGTAAACATTGAAATCTCCTAAAATGGAGATTTCAACTAAAGGAGAGTGGCATAAAATGTATTCCACTTTGGAAGTGAGGTAGTCAAAGAATTGTGGATAGTCAGTAGAATTATGAGGAAAGTAGACAGCGCAGAAATATTTAGTTTGAGATTGGTATGTTAGTCGCAGCCAGAGCCCAGAGGGTGTAGAATTCGGAAGATTCAAGTTCGGAAATAAGAGATGAAGTTATGTCGTTGCGTAGATATACGCAATATCCAACTTTGGAGTGAAAATGAGTATAGAGAAAGTAGGAGGGTACAGAAAAGGGGTTGCTGTCAGTCGTCTCAGATACCTGAGTTTCAGTGAGGAAGAGAAAGTGAGGTTTAGAGGAGGAGATGTGGTGTTCAACAGGTTAAAAAATTGAGGAAAGGCCACGAATGTTGCAGAAGTTTTTTAAAAATGAATCAGGTAGAGGCCCAGGATATCTCGAGTAGGTAGTAGCACAACGAACCCCGCTTCCCGGATCTGCGTTCCCAATAACGGCAGTGGGTGAGCCAGTGGGGACATTTATGGTCCCCTCCCCAGGGGACTCCGAAGCTCTTGAAGACGATGCCATTTATTTTTTTTAATTCTGAAAAGGTTGTGTAGTGTGTAAGATGCCTGTATGTGTAGTGAGGGATAGTGAGAGAAGTGTGTGTTTGAGAGTATGCTGGACTGCTCACGGGGTAGATGAGACACTGAAAAAGATTAGCTAAGAAGAAGAGTGACAGGAAGAACGAGTGTTCCAGCACTCCCTCTCTCTCCTGCCTAACGTCCCTTTCCCCGGAGTACTTCCCTGGTCGATTGGTCGATTGGTCTTCTCCTCCAGATTGGATTAAAATTGTCTGTAACTTTGTATTACGGTTTTTCCATCCGCGAAGACGAAGTACTTTTTTGTGATGTCAAACTGGGCCCACAATATGAAAGATCATCAAAAGTACTTAAAAACAGGAGTAGCCACACTGGGGTAAAGAATGATCAGGTTAGATAGATTTAGGTTAGATTAAATTAGGACAGGTTAGGTCAGGAATTTTGAAGACTTCGTTCGGAGATTTTAGTTTTTATAATTATTTTGAAGGAATGGGCCGAGTTTCACTGAATCAGGATTAGACCTGAACTACAACCAAAACACGAACTACAACCAAAGCACAAGCATCAACTATAAAAAAAAAACTATATAGGGTTATGGTTGATTGCCGTCACCCTCATCCCGGTCATCCGTTGGAAATTTCCAGCAGATATTGGTGGAGAGTTTACGACAAAAACCATACGTCCTTTCGTTAAAAAGTTGTGTTTGAGTAGGTCTTCAAAAGACCTTGTTAAGTAGTTTTTTTTTGGTCAATGTTTAATTTATATGCCTTTGGTATTTAGCGCTTCCTAATGCATTGGTCTCCAAACTTTTTTGATCACGCACCCTTTAATCAGCAAAAATAAATAACACGCACCCCTAATGAACATGAAGATTATATATATATATATATATATATATATATATATATATATATCCCTTCATTATTTACTAGTAAGTTAATAGTATACAACCTAAATACGATAGGGTGAAGATATACTTACCAATATAATTTAATGAGAACAATGTGGCTGACTGTGCTTCATAATTTCTGAAAATCTTGGTTTGACACTTTGTGATACAGCGATTTGAAGGTCCGGTTCCAAGTTCAGTTTATTTCGATCCTTGGTTTTAATACCTATCATAGCAGAAAAAGACCTCACACAGATATGTAGATCCAAATGGAAGGAGCGCATCGTTCGCTGCGCTTACTAAATCTGGGTACTCATTTTTTAATCCAATCCACCAATTGTGCACAGTTTTCTGTTGAAATTCAGTTCGTAAACTTGTATCTTCCCTGATGTCAATCAACTGTTATTTTACAAAATAATGCGGCGATCTCGAATTGTGATATTTAGTTGCTAAATTTTAATCGCGAGTAAGCGATATCGCGGATACTATCTCGCAAATTCCTAGGAATGACTGTGTGTTAACGAGTATTTTCTTTCTCGGTCATCTTCTTGAAATTCAAAAACTTTCTACGAAAAAACAATGATAAATCAGAATCATCAAATTTTCTTCGCGCACCCCCTAGATCGGCAGGCGCACCCCACTTTGGAGACCACTGGCCTAATGGTAAAGAAGGAAATTACCATACCTTATTATCTCGTTGGGCCTCGCTTCTGGTTGTAGAACGCGCGGCTCTCTTTCGATGTAGGTAATGGGGATACGCAACGAGTTTATTCGGTTTAATTAATATAGGCAACACTCTATTTAAATACCTGAAGGAATAGGCCTATCCTCGTGCATTATAAGTTTATTATTATTAGGTATTCACTCAGAACTTATAGGCAGGGCATTGCCCAGACATTTTGCAGCCTGAGGCGAAATATAATATGACGCCCCTTTATTTATTTTACTAAACTAAGTCATTTATCATAATTACTCGCATTTATCAAAAACAAAATCAGAAAATCAGGTACAATTTTTTTTCATAATTATATAATTATTTGGGAAATTTACAAATTAAAGGAACAAATGCTTAATCCGCTCCATTAAGAGAAAAAATTAAGAACTGATAAATATTTGTACAAAATTATTAAATTTAAGAACGGTATATAATTAAATATTAATTTACCTTATGAAAATCAAAGAAGGGAAAAAGATAGACATTCAAAAGCGAGCTTTTAATTTGGCAAAAGTATCAATTGTATCCAAATAATCCAAAGAATTTGCCATCTCACTTTCGGTGGACAATATGGCCAAGCCTACTAACCTTTCTTGGCCTCATAGTTGTTCTTAGGTAATTTTTTATTATTTTGAGGTTTGAGAAACTCCTTTCTCCACTGGCAACGGTTACAGGCAGAGTTAAGAGGATACGGAGACAAACCAATGTATTTGGGAAAATACTGATGAAATCATGATAATAGCTATAATTTAATAACTTTAATGGAGTCATTCGTGGAGATAAAAACGGTGAAACATTCTCCAATTCAAATTTAAGCTCCATTCCATCTACATCCATATCATCTCCATCCATTAGAGCAATGTGGATGTCTCTACAATTTTTTTTAAGAGTATTTAAATTCATATTTTTGATGTTATAAACATCGTAAAATATTTGAAATATTTCACTATGTTTATTTATGCTTGAAATTCTTTCTTCTAAAGAATTAATTGTGACATCCAGAAAAAAATTAAAGAAATATATTTTGAATTTTTCTTTGGGATCAACAACTTCATCATTTGCTTCATAATCAACTTGTTTCTTTTTGCGCCTTACTCTTATTGTAGCTTCTGTAGCAAATACCGGATCAATTTCTAGCTCTTCTGCAATTCCTTTTCCTGCAACTATGTCGCTGAATCCTGTCATGCAATATTCTTTAAAAAATGTAGTGATTTTATTAATGGCTTCAATATCAATACATTCTGAAAGATCTAAAGCAGGACTTTGAAGTAAAGTTTTACCAAATTATTTTTGTTTTGGTCCTGGGCAATTTCGACCAAAGCATCATAAATTAATGGCAGCTGATAGCGTAATGGTTTCAGCGCATCTATTCGGCTTGTCCATAGAGTTGTGCTAACAGGTTTAAGAGTATGTGAAGTAAGGCGTTTTTTTAGTACAGTGGTGGCGAACCTTTTTTGCTGACGGGTCATTTTTGTTACTTTTGATTTTTAAAAAAATGAAATTGGGTCACAATAATTTACTTACTATTTTTAGTGAGAAACTTCTTGTTAGTTTTTAGCTGCTAATGTTTTGATCCGAGGTTTATATTTAGTTGTTTTTAGTCTCACACATGCAGCACTCATATCTGTGCCAAGGCGATTCCTAGTGGTAGATTTGACGAAATTCATGGAGGAAAACAACTGTTCACATGAATAAGATGAACCAAACATTATTAGCAGAGCTAATGGTAGCTTTTTCATTGATGCAAAAGAATTTGGTAAAGAGTTCCATTCTGCAAAAATAAGATTCTCTACTCTTTCTATTGATTGTTGTTCTCTGGTTACACTAAAAAATTGACGACTCCAATTCCTTTTCGTGTAACTTCAGATTAAGATCAATAAATTTAGTCTTCCATACTGCACTTTCTTGGAAGTCAACTAATTCCAATTCTAAATTACCAATGTCAAGCCAATGAAAAGCTGATAACTGAAGATCTTCAAATTGAATAGTATGGGGGAATTGGATGAATTGTAATGTTGCATCAATTTGTCAGAATTGTGAAAACCTCTCTGAAAGTGATTGTTTAGCATCTCTTATTAATGAAGAGTACTTTTTGAGCACGTCGGATTTATTTTCTTCATTGTCCGCAAAATATTTTGAAGTCGAGAAGTGTTCCTGCAATAATGGAAAATATTTCAATTTTTCTTCTTCCAGAGCTTTTGAGAAAATATTTAGTTTTTACAAAAGCTTTAATATTTTCAAACATTGATAATAAAACGCAGCCGCGACCTTGCAACCTTTTATTTAAAGCATTGTAATGCAATGTGAACTCAACGAAAAAATATAAGTCATTCAATCAATTCATGTCAGTCAGTTCTGGATATTCATGTTCCTTTTTATTAAAAAAATCATCTTATTTCTTCTAACAATTCAACAAAGCGATTCAAAACTTGACCACGACTTAACCCTCTGACATTGTTATACATGACTAACCCTGAACATTGAGAGTCAACCTCATCTAATAGTTTGGTAAATTGAGGTTTGTTAAAATTGTGAGTAACTATAAAATTGACAATCTTTGTCACAAGAGACATTACATTTTCAAGTGATTTTAAACTTTTTTTTGCCCAAGAGCTTCTTGGTGTAAAATACAATGAAATTCAACTAAAGAGTGTTTCACTTCTTGTTTAAGTAATTGAACAAAGCCAAACTTTTTCCAATCATACTCGGAGCTCCGTCAGTCGTCACAGATATAATATTTCTGAAATTAATAACCCATTTGGATGGAATTCCTTCTTTAATTCATTCAAATATCTTCCTTGGTTTTCTCAGGCAGTGTCATCAATTTAATTAGCTCTTCCTTCATTATATTTTAGGAATAAAATCTTGCAATAACTGCTAACGGGCCTGTGATGTGACATCTGTACTTTCATCCAAACAAATTGAAAACATCCCAGCATTTTGTCAAATCCAGCAAAAGTTGATCAGATACATCTTTGTCCATGATAATTATTCTATCCTTGACTGTATTTCTGGCCACAGGCAACTCATTAATACGTTTAATTACACTGGCCAACAAGTATTTTTCATCAGATATAATTATGGGTGGGCTAGATAGCTGTTGGGATGCTGATTCCAAATCTGTTTTCGGTTTTCCTTTAGCACGTCTAGTTTTCGAGATGAGACCGATCATAATATATATAATAAATATAATATATATAATTATAATATAATACTATATATAATATAATATATAATACTATATATACAATAAATATAATATGCATATAACTATATATAATACTATATATACACAATATATAATATACGTCCTTTATACATGTAGCGGAGTATTTTGTCGTTGCAGCTTCACCGTTTCTGTAACCCTCATGTACGGCATTTTGTCGTTTCAACTTAGGCTTTCCGCAGGTTGTCTTGTGGTATTTTAGGTGAGAGTAGTTGCTGGCCACAAATTTGCAAACGTTGCACATGTACACCCTTTTATTCTTTGGCGTGACAGTCACATGTCTAGTTGTGTGTTGTGTTTTTTTTTTGTTTTGTGTCCCCCACTTACACATTTTATTTTTTTAGGTGATTTACATCATCGATCATCATGCCTCGAAAGTGTAAAACTCACCCCGACAATTTCTGTTACGTGTGCGGCTCGTTCGCGACTAAATCACAACGGCGTACAATCACGATGGATCTTCGGAAAACTTACCGGTTATACTTCGGCTGTCCACTAGGCGACCAAGATAAGGCGTGGGCGCCACATGTTAGCTGTACCACTTGTTCGAATGGATTACGTGACTGGTTGAACCAAAGGAAAAAGTCGATGCCGTTCGCTATACCCATGATATGGAGGGGAGTCGAGAGACCATCATGGCTATTGTTACTTTTGCAATGTTAACATAACTGGATTCTCCGTGAAGAACAAGCATAACATCGTTTATCCGAACGTAGACTCCGCTATCAGACCGATCCCTCACGATGACACGATGCCGATTGGTACCTCCACACATAGACCGATTCTTTAGAGACGAAAAGGGAATCCGACGAAGGTGCGATTAGTGGAGATGCGGAACCTTCGGCCAATCTTGACTACACACCTGACGAAGAGCAATCGAGCCGGAGAAGCTTACTCAAAACGAGTTGAATGACCTCATTAGAGACCTAGCCCTCTCCAAAGAGGAAAATCAGAACTTCTCTCTCGAGACTCAAGCAGAAACACTTACTTGAAAGAACGTCCGAGTGTGTCACTATCGAAAACGAAACCATGATTTGGAGACATTCTTTACAGTAGACGTCCGCTCTGCTTTGCTATGAATCAATGCCTTTTCGAGAACTTGTCACAGATACACACACCATCTGAGTGTCGCCTCTTCATTAATTCTTCACAGCGAAGCTTGAAAGCGGTTCTCCTGTATAACGGGAACTTAAAGCCGTCCATCCCAATCGCCCACTCCATTCATCTAAAGGAGACGTACGATAACATGAATATACTACTCGAAGCAACCCAATACAGCACTCATCAATGGAATATCTGTGGTGATCTCAAAGTCATTGTATGTTAATGGGTATGCAAGGACGGTTCATGAAATACTGTTGTTTCCTATGCCTATGGGGACGCCGTGCTACGTGGATCATTACATCAGACGTGACTGGCATCAAAGAAGGCACATCGAGCCAGAAACGGGCAGTGTTTCATTGTGTTCCTTTATTGATGCAAAGATTTCCTGCACCTCTCCACATTAAGCTCGGCTTAATGAAAAATTTTGTGAAAGCGATGGGTAAGGCGAATTCGAGAGGGTTTCGATACCTTGTTAGAAATTTGCAAACATCACTGCCGCGAAATTGAAGTAGGGAATCTTTGTGGGGCCCCAAATCAGGGCGGTTCTTGCAGATGAAGGCTTTGAAGAAAGCCTCTATGCCTTAGAACTAAAAGCATGGCAGGCTTTCAAATGGATTTGAGGAAACTTCTTGATGGAGTTCAGAAACTGCTCGATGCATATCAAGAAATGGGCTGTCGCATGTCCTTGAAAATACATTTTTTTCATTCGCATCTAGATTTCTTTCCCGAAAACTTGGCGCGGTGAGTGGCGAACAGGGGGAACGCTTCCATCAAGACATCCAGTCAATGGAAAATCGCTACCAAGGTTTCTGGAACGAAAGTATGCTGGCAGACTACTGCAGGATGTTGTACCGCGACGATCCGGACAAGGTTTACAAAAGAAAATCGTACTCACGACGTTTTTAGGTTGGTGTACATTTCTTTTTAAGAATAAAGTTGTACTTTTACGATAGATTGTGTTGAAATTAACACCAGTCATATTTCGATAACTAGATGTGCTAGAGGAAAACCGAAAACAGATTTGAAATCAGCGTACAAAGCCGGTCTAGAAAGTATGTATAGTTGTATACATCTTTGATGAGAGAAAAAAGTTCGATTTTGTCGACCAGTGTTATTTGATCTTTATTCTGAAAATCTTCAAATAAATAATCTGAGCAGTTTATAAAAGCTTCTTTTGAATAATCACCAACATAAAGTGGTTTTCCGTGTTGAGCAATGGTAGATAATAACTGAAAACTAGCTGCTGTAATATTGTTGTTTGGTTTAAAAATTCTTTTAAAAATAGCAGTATGTTATTGCTGTTGGTTTAATTGCCGCATAACAATTTCATTTCCTCATCTGACATTGAGCACAAATTTTTGTGATTACTTTCAAAATGTCGCTTGATATTATAAAAGCGAGCAACAATGTCCACTTTGCAAATACAACAAAAAGCTTTATTATTTCGTTTAATAACACCGTATTTCACGGTCCACTCTTCATGAAATAACCTTCCAGTTCCATTACCTTCAGAACTAGTTTTTCATTTTTTGTAGCCATTTTTTTATGGGTGATAATTTCTGCACTAATAATTTGGCACTCCCAAACTTAAGGACTTGAACTGCAAAATTGGGAAGGCGGATGACCGCACGGCGTGCACCATGAGTCGGTTGTCATACATACACGCACGTTTATAAACGTATACTAAACGTTTAAAAACGTTTCACTGTGTATCAGCTGTTTATTTCGGGGGGAGAATAAAATAATTTTAAAACTGTAAGGCAAAAAATATTAAAAATTAAAGTCATATTTTATTTAAATAAGAGCTCGTGGGTCACTAAAAATTGCCTCGTGGGTCAGTACTTGACCTGCGGGTCAGTGGTTCGCCATCACTGTTTTAGTATATCCCATCTATTAACAGATCCGCTGAAAAACACAAATAATTCTTGTACTATCGTAAAGAATCCGACTATTTCACCTGAAGCAGAAGCGACGTCATTAACAACTAGATTTATAGAATGACATGAACAGGGCAGAAAAAAGCTCTAGGGTTTAACTGAAGAATTCTGCTTTGAACTCCTGCGTTCTGACTTTCATGTTCGCCCCATTGTCATATCCTTGGCCCCCTCATATTTTTCAAAGGTAGTCCCAATACATCTAGTTGTTTTAACTTCTGTCAATCCTACTCCATTTGTATCTGTTACAGGAATAAAGCAAATAAAATGTTCACGAGGTACATATTGACCACATTTCTCATCTTTTGTTACAAATCTTAGTACTAGGGATAATTGTTCAACGCGACTCTTATCCGGTGTACAGTCAACGATTATAGAATAATATTTAACATCTTTAATAAGGTCAGTAATTTTTTGTTTAATTTTGTCGGCCATTATTGATATCAATTCATTTTGTATTTTATTACTCATGTAATTGACTTTCCATACATAACGTGTTTTGGAATCTGGTGACTTTTTCAAATGTAGCACGTGCGTCGAGCATTGTCTTACTACCGACAACCCAGTACGTTTGTGAATTGACAAATAGATATGGGTATCAATGTGTAAATCATGCTGGAAAAGTGAAAACATTAATTATTTTACAAGTCTATAGAATCTCATGTATATTATGCGATTGAAGATTGAAATTTCCTCATTTTGCAGTTTTAGAATCAATTTTAAATATCGAGCGAGAACCAGGATTTTAGCAGTGTTATAAATACTATTTTTATATGCTAAAAGCAGACTTTGAGAAAAATGTAACCAACATGGAAACGATTTTGATTGGGAAAGAAGCGTTCGATCTTCAATCTATTATGCTTGCATGTATGATCTGTCACCCTTCCATGTTGACATTTCTAAAGTTAGCTCTTTTACATTTTTATTGTTGTCAAGTTTTTGGCGCCCCTTCCCAAAGGCGCCTGAGGCGGCCCCCTCGCCGCTTCATCCATCGGCACGGCCCTGCTTATAGGAAGATTAAGCACTTCTCCCTTGCCTAATGCAACACTCGTGACTAGACAGCTCTGAGATGAAGTCTTTGTCTTAAGAATTCGCTGACTTTACAAAGTCCCCAGACGTCTAATTTTTGTTTTTATTAGTTCTTCTCTCGAAGTAATTTTCATGAGTCAGCAGTGGAAAATTTTGATACGAAATAATATGTTTTTCTTGTTGTTATGTAGGCCCAATGCCTACATATGGGGTTCTATGCATGGCAATTATTTCCATTCCCAATAGGCTATGTCGCCAATCCCGAGGCAATTTTGTAGTTATTTAATTCAATAAATTAATAATTTGTATTTAATTAAGAAATAAAGATACCATATGTGATACCATATTGTAGGCATGTTTTTCCGTATCAACCAAAAACAAGGTATTTCCACTAATAACGAATTGTTCACTTGTTGATTTGTTTTTTCTGTCCCCCTTCTCAATGTCTAATGTTAATTTAACTTTTTAATGCAACATTCTTTAACCCTTGATCCGTACCCATTATAAAAGCTACGCTAGCAATACCCGGGGTACTGGGGTACCCAGTACCCCTGGTAGGGTTTAAGAGTTAAAACATTAAATTTTTTTTTCTTATATGCGCGATCAAAAATCAGTATCAAATCTGGTCTCGGTAAAGTCACAAGCTGAAAGACTAGAAATAATGAATCGATGATGTATAGACTCATTTACTGACTTGATATTAAACTTTATTTAGTCTTTTGTAATTTCTTATAAATGCGTTTTTGTCAGTTTGCCAAATTATATCCTCAAATACTTTGTTTCATAAAATGTTATGAGGGGTTCACTTTGTATGTCTCCAAGTGTTTACTGTTGGTACAAGGTTAATTTTTATATTATCGCAAACCTGAAACATTGAAACGGGCTAACATCATATTCTCTCGTAGTGAGATTTAATTAGATTAAGTAAACTTGAGTTAGGTTAGGTTAGGTTATTAGAGTGTCAGCGGAATATGACGTCGAACACATGGATATACAGTAAGTCCGAAACGTACCATAACTTTGTAAACAATGAACAGATCTACGGTGAAATTTTGCACGGAAAGAGGTAGAATGATGGAGATGTCAATTGACGTTCATGCGGAGCTGCATTTCATCATTACACATACTAAAAGACGTGAATTGTCCAACGAGAAACCACTAGTTCCCTAATCAACACCTCTTCATGTTCGAAAAGTTAGTGTGTGATGCGCAGTACGAATAAATAAGGTTAGTGGGACAGTTTGTTTACTTTTAAAAACCTTTAATGGGACAGTTTCTTTATCTTCAAGAACCTTTAACGGAAATTAATTCCTTCCCATTCGTAATTAGGTTCGAGGACACTGAAGAAGACAAGGCAAGATGTCATACATCGGAAAGGGGTATGACCCATATTCAGCGGCTCTTTGTAACCGAATCATTTCAAAAGATCTGTGGTCATCAAGATCTAGTGTGTCGCTACTAGATTTTTTCCTTTTGGATTATATGATAGAAAATGCTTACGACAACAGTCCTCACATCATACAAGAGCTCCAGCACAACAAAACCAATAATATTGAGGCACCGATGTCAACATTTTGGGGCGTACCTCCAACAACTTCGAGTTCAAATGTGCTTTATGTTCACTTTTAGCATGTGTTGTAATTCATGTTGGCGATATCGTTCAGTAATTACAGCTATGTTAGTGCAAAATTTTCATTTTCATCTATTCTTTGTTCATGAAGTTATTGTACAATTTTCACTCAGATTATCTCCTCTTTGCTTTAAAAATTTCACTTGTTTTTCTCCCCTCTTTTAACCTTCCTCCTCAAGCAGGCAACCTCGTAGGGATCGGCGGGTCTGTTGCTGTTTGGTGTCCCTTTTAGGGGTTGCATTTTGTTTTATATTACAGTTATAGGTAACGAAGATTTCATTTATAATTCCAAATTTGCATTATATCTGTTTCTGAAGTTGTTATATTTGTTACTGTGATGTACATGATGAGTCAAAAGTACTACCTCAAAGGTATTTATTGTATGGTTATTTTTGAGGCGGGACTTTTGACTCACCCTGTATACAGTAGTTTCTTTGTTAGCGAGATTTGTGTCGAAGATGTTTGACTTAAATTTAACAAACCTCTTGGACTACAGAGGGTTGACAAAAATAAATAGATACCACGCTGATTGTCGTCAAGAACAAATGGCAAAGTTCATTACTGGAATGCCAGAACGTGTTTCAAGAGGAAAGCAACACCATTTTAAATATATTAATTCAATAAATCTATTATTATTGACTTTTATTATCAAATCAAAAACTATAGGAAAACCCACAAAGGTGCCTATTTTCTTGTCAACCTTTTGTACGTCCTGACCACGTCGTATCACGGTTTCCCATTAGATCAGCGTGGTTAAGCGACATTCGGTCTATTCAGCTGTTGGATGGGTGACTGTCCTCCGCTTTCAAATGATGTAGAGACTCGTCGTATAGCTCTGATCCCACGAAAAGTTATAGATTCCTTCCGTCACGTAACCGACTCGGTTGCGCGAGGTGATTCTCAATGACCAAAAACGACTGTGCATTTTTCGACTTCTTTACTATCTAAACTCCTTCAGTCCTACAAGTACAAAACTCTATAAACTAAAGGATAACAGCTCTCCTCAACAAACTACATTTTTAACTCAAACATAACAAAAAGACTTTGAACTCAACATCCATTTCACCTAATTACATATCATTACAATAATTATCGTAATGATATATAATCATTCATTTTAGAATCCAACCTGTCCATCAACTCATTACGAGGGAATAGGCTGTGTGGAACTGCGGTTCAGTATTACAAATGTAATCTTAAACTCGAATTAGGTGACTTTTGAGCGTAATCAGGAAAATTTCCGTAAATTGGCATTTGCTGGGAAATACCCAAAATTGAAGACATGGCAAGAAATATGTTAATTCTTTTGGGTTAAGACACGTTAGGGTAGCTTAGGTTAAAAGTGTCAATGAGTTTTACTTGTCCATAATTCTGGGATGTTACCCCATTTTCACCATCAATTAAAAAGATTTATATATACGAAAAATTTATGGATATAGCTGGTAATGTAGTGGGCAGCATCACTGGCTACAAATCCATTGCTCCAAGTTCGATTTCCGTCGCGGGTAGGCAGCGCACAGCTCACACAGCTATTCATCCTTCCTTTAGTTGGTAGATTATGGTACCGTAAAATCTTGCAAATGAGGTGGGATTCTGCAAAGGGGTCGAACACAGATCAATCTTGAACGTTTGTTAATATATATATATATTTATGTATATGACACGAAGACATGACAGGAAATACAAAATGGAGGTGATATATAAAAATTCCAAAACGACACTCAAACATTATTCAATTGAGAATCAAAACTATAGGAAAAAACCACAAAGGTGTCTATTTTCTTTTGTCAACGAAGTGTCTTTTGTCAATGCAACGAAGAAAATTACCAGCTGATAAGATACGATAAACCAAAAGAGATACAAAATAAAGGATACAAAACACTACGAGACAAACAGATAACACCAAACTTACAATGTCAAGGCTCTTGGAGTAATAATGTCATTGGATAAAGAATTCAGAGAACACTATAACATTCAAATTACAACATCTAGAAAAATAATGGGAATTATCTGAAAGAGCTTCGGCAGCAGAAAAGCAAACATTATGTTGAAATTATGGAAGAATTTAGTTTAACCTATAACTGACTACTGCTCAGTGCTCACAAGCCCATACAGAAAACTACTGTAGATATTGCAAATATAGACACCAAACAAAGGATTCTTACGTCTAGGGAGAAACGAAATATAAAGACAACTGATCTCTACTACAAAACCTGAAACAGGGCTACTTCAAAGACAATTCTAGTGAGTGGGTTAAAATAGTTGTTTTTGTATTTGTATTTGATTCCAAATAACACAAATCAAATCAAATGTATAGGTCCATGCATATATACCCTATGCTCATATATACTCATATAAATTATATGCTCTTATTTTATTTTAGTAGGTGGGTCAAATCTTTCTGTACGTGGTCAACTGCTTACCCAGGTGGATGGGCAGTTGCCCACATATATGCTCATATATGCCCACATATACATTTGATTTGATTTGTTATTTGTGATCAAATACAAATACAAAAAAAATATTTTAATCCACCCACTAAAATTGTCTTAGAAGTAGCCCCTGCCCTGAAACGCTACTTACTCCCTGAAAGGAGAACGTGAACGATACAGAATAATATAGGCCTACATACGGAAACACTCAAAATACTCGAGGGATCTGTCCCAAACTTTAAAAAAAAAAACCACACTGGAATGAGAGAAAAGGTAAATTCTGTACTGTCCCATCTGCAGTGGGATAGGGTGGAGGGCCTTGAATGAAGATGGAAGATATCCTCAGAATACTTGGCCCCAAAGTCTTCAATGTGCTGCCGAAGGAACTGAGGAACCTCCAGCAGACTAACCTGAATAATTTTAAGAGCCAACTGAACAGGATCTCATGCAAAGTCCCTGACCAGCCATACGTAGCTGGCTAAGAGGACAGGAGGAGAGTGGAAACCAATTCTCTCCTCCACCAAATCTCGCAAATGAGGAGGGATGTTGCAGAAAGATCGACCACAAGTCGATCCTGAACCACCGTTTGAAGACATCAAGCGTCAAACGTTTATATGGGATGAATTTCACAATTAAACACATAAAATTAATAAACGTTACACACCCACAGTAAAAAGTAAAAACAATCCAAGGCCTTTATGTGTATGTAAACACATATATATATATATATATGTGTGTGTGTGTGTGTGTGTGTGTGTGCAATGCAGATAAACAATATAAGAGGAATTAGAAAAAGATGACCAAGTATTGATTGAAGGAAAAGTATTTTAACAAAATATGGTCTATTTTATAAATTCTCAAACTATAATTAAAGTTATTTATAAAGTATGTAAATACACATTCTAGAATATTCCTTTCAGTTATGTTTTTTTTTTTTATTATTAGCATTTTTGACCCTTCCAAATTGATATTGTGATTATTTTTTTAAGGTCAAAGCTGTTAATGCTGTTTCACTCTGACATCTAAAGTTTTACGAGTTCGACCTATGCTTTTTAATGTAGGAAGGAATGGGCCAAGAGCGAGTGTCCGCAAAAGTGACCCCTCCACAGAAAGAGAGAGCCGTAAATAAGGTCTCCAAGGCTCAACGATGCCATTTTTTTTCTACTATATATTTTGAAAAGATTGTGTAATGTGTAAGATAGTAATAAGGAATAGAGGGAGAAGTGTGTGTTTGAGAACATACTGGACTGCTCACAGAGTAGAAAAGACAGGAAACCCCCACCCACAGCTATATACAAAGTCACAGTCACAGATGGAGTAGGAGACTGTAGATACCAATCGACCAGGGAAGTACTCCGGGGAATGGGACGTTAGGCAGGAGAGAGAGGGAGTGCTGGAACACTCGTTCATCCTGTCACTCTTCTTCTTAGCTAATCTTTTTCAGTGTCTCATCTACCTTGTGAGCAGTCCAGCATGCTCTCAAACACACACTTCTCTCTCTTTCTCTCACTACGCACACACACACACACGCATCTTACACACTACACAATCTTTTCAAAATAAAAAAAATTACACCACCTTTAAGAGCTTCGGAGTCCCCTGGAGAGGAGACCATAAATGTTCTCATTTTTGGCTCCCCCGTTGCCGGTACTGGGAACGCAGACCCAGCCAGAGGGGCTGGTTCTGCTATCATCCATTCGAGATTTCCTGAACCTCTGTCTGATTCACTTTTCATAAACTTCTGCAACGTTCCTGACCTTTCCTCAAATTTCCAATACGTTGAATACCACCTCTCCTCCTTTAAACCTCACCTTCTCTTCCTCACTGAAACTCGGGTATCTGAGATGACTGACAACCCTTTTTCTGTACCCTCTTACTGTCTCTATACTCATTTTCACTACAAAGTTGGATATTGCGCAGATCCACGTAATGACAATTTCATCATTTATTCCCGAACTTGAACCTTCCGAATTCTATACCCTCTGGCTATGGCTTACATGCCAATCTCAAACTAAATACATCTGCGTTGTCTACTATTCTCCTAATTCTACTCACTATCCAAAACTATTTAACTACCTCACTTCCAAAGTTGAATACATTCTATCCCACTCTACTTTCGCTGAAATCTCCATTTTAGGTGATTTCAGTGTTCACCACTACCATCACCACCATCACCTTTCAGACTTTGGGTTTCCTCCCATTTCACTGACATCCCTGGTGAACTACCTTACAACTTCTCTATTCCGAATGACCTAGAGTAGATTGTACAACGCCCTGCTTGTATCCCCGATCACCTTGTAGATAAACTCAACATTCTGGATTTATTTCTAACCATTCATCCTTCTTTTTAATCTATCCAACTTTTTTCTCCGTTGGGCTCCTCCGCCCACAATCTTATGAGTATATCCGTTTCCTGTCATATAGTTCCAGTTCGGCCTCTGGATCCTCCCAAGAGTAAGCGTCTTTGGTTCTTTGGCGCCAGCGATTGTGAGGCCCTTAGGCAGTACTTCTTTGATTTTTCATGAAATGATTACTGTTTCCGTGGCTGGGGCCCCTCCGAGTGTGCTGAGTGCATCACGGAGGTGATTATCTCGAGCATGGAGGCGTACATTATGTATTCTTTTCCTAATGCTAATGCAAAAAAAAACAACAACCTTGGTTTAACTTTTTAACTTTAATTGTTCTACTTCTATCCACAACACAGAAGAGGCTTTCGGAAGGTACCGTCGCCATCCAACTCCCGACTTTCACTCTGTTTAAATTTCTACCTGGAATTGTGCAAAATCTGTTTCTTCGACTCGCCAAAAATCCCTTCATCAGACAAAAATGTGAAACCTATCTAAATCTACGTAATTCTTCTGCTCTTTCTGGCACCTAGCCAAGAACCTCTCTAACAACTTTACTCCTTCTTTCCCTCCTCTTTTCCATTCTGGGTGGCTCAGCTGCCGTCTCTTCTGATAAGCTGAACTCTTCCCTTAGACGTTCACCTCCAACTCAACCCTGGACGATTCTGGTGTTGTCCTCCAGTTCTCCTCCCTCTGACTTAATTATATCTGAAATTAGAATCACTTCCCAAGGTGTTTTTTTCTGCCCTCTGTGGGCTCAACTCTAGGAAGGCATACGGTCCTGATGGTGTCCCTCCTGTTGTTCTCAAGAACTGTGCTTCTGTGCTGACACCTGCCTAGTCAAACTCTTTCATCTTTGTTTTTGATCTGGTATTTTCCTTCCTGCTGGAAGTTCGCTCTCATTAGGGTGTCCCCAAGAAAGGTGACTTAACTAAATGAAGGCAATTGAACGATAGTTGGAGGGTTGAGAGCAGCCACAGGGATAGGGACAGGCTGAATGAAAACGAACTTCCAGCAGGAAGGAAAAGTACCAGATGGAAGACACGGACGAAAGAGTTTGTCTAGGCAGTGTGTCAGCACAGAAGCACAGTTCTTGAGAACAACAGGAGGGACACCATCAGGAACGTACGCCTTCCTAGCGTTAAGTACAGAGAGAGCAGAACAAACATTTTTGGAAGAGATTCTAATTTCAGACATAATTAAGTCAGAGAGGGAAGGAGATTTCTTAGGCAGGAAGAAGGGGCCAAAGGCGAAAGCCCACAAAAATGTACCCCCCCCTCCCACACTTAGAAGGAAAAGCATAAAGCCAAAATAAAGGTCTCCTAGGCTCTTATGAAGGTTGTCATTTTTTTTTTTTAAATTTTGAAAAGATTATGTAGTGTGTAAGATGCATGCATATGTAGTGAGGAATAGAGGGAGACGCGTGTATTTGAGAGCATGCTGGACTCCTCACAGGATAGATGAAACACGGAAAATATCAGCTAAGGAGGACAGTGACAGGAGAAACGGGAGTTCCAGCACTCCTTGTCTCCTGCCTAACATCCCCCTCCGAGTACTTCCCTGGTCGATTGGTGTATACAATCTCCTCTCTTGGAGATGGAGGAACTCGTAAAACTTTAGATCAGAGTAAAACGACATAAATATTTAAAAAAAAACAGTATTAATATATATATATATATATATATATATGTGAGCAATCCAAGAATAAGCACCTCAAAGTCCCCAATCCAAGAAAAAGCACCCCAGTTAGACCCCAATCCAAGAAACAGCACCCCAGTTCGACCTCAATCCAAATTAAAGGATTTTAACATCAACATTCCTGGAAAACTTTGTCCAGTTCATTGCTTGATCGCACTTAGCACAACAGCATCACTTTTGTAATAAGATTTTTCCCTTACACCAATTTATTACTGGCAATCGATCTTCAACCAACAATGGTAACACTTCAGTTTGAAAAGGTGATGCTGTCATCTTGCCCTCAAACTTCTCGATGGTTTTTACATTTCAAGACTTATTTAAAAATATATCTAAACCTACGGTAAAATTATTGAATGCCCGGTTAGGTTAATTGAATGCCAGGTTATGTCGACTGTACGCCCTTGACATTGGTTAGGTTAAGTCGTGATATTTTCATTAAAACTAATGAAACTATCGCGACTTAACCTAACCAATCGTCAAGGGCGTACAATTAACCTAACCGGGCATGCAATTAACCATTGTAGAGCAATGAACTCCATTTTAACTCCATTTTAGAGCAATCCAAGAATAAGCACCCTCGTTCGACCCCAATCCAAGAAAAGCACTCTAAATTGACTTGAGGTGCTTATTCTTGGATTGCTTCGCGTCCGTGTTCATTAGTTTTTGTGTTTTCCATTAGAAATTATCTCAGGGACCATTCTGAGTTGGATTATATATATATATATATATATATATATATATATATATATATATATATATATATATATATATATATATATATCAAGAACGACGCTTGTGTAGAAGAGCGTTCCGAACAAGATGAGGAGGGAGAACGAACAAATGAAAAATGAGGTACCACCGGGAATCGAACCCGGGATCATCCGATTGCCTTTCAGATATGCTATCCACTACGGATAGATAGTTTAAAACGGGGAAACATTTGCTCGTACCAGAAATCGAATCTGTTTGAAATTTTCATCCGTACGAGAAGTGAAGGGCGGCCACTGCGTTCCTTGTCTTCAAGCGATGTTTCTCCATTTTTAAACTTTTTGTGCCATTTGTAAACGTTAGCTACACTGAGAGCATCATTTCCAAAAGCTGTTTTAACATTTCGTTCGTCTCCGAACGCGCGTTGTTCCATTTTCAGAGATTTATACGTACTGAAAAAACACCCCCCCCCCCCTTTTAAGCGCTCCAACCAACTACTGACTCATGGTAGCAGATTTTGCTCAGACTGCAGACGCCAGAGGACAGGAAGACTCACATATGTAAACGGTTATTCTTATTTGCATTCATTTTGTAGTAGCAATAAAATTATCGATACTTTTTGATCACTCCTCGTGTATTATATATATAATATTATAGATTATATATATATATCTATATCAGATCTGTCACAACCTATCAGGAAAAAATGTTTTATATTTTTTTAAAGTGTATTTCATTTGTTTTCGTTATACTTTTCGTTTTGAGTCACAAACATTTTCTTTTTTCTTTTCTTCTTCTTTTTTTGTGAGATGAATTTGAGTGAAATCAAAGTGAAAATATAAAAAGTGAAATTTTTAAATGCAACAGAGTGTAAAAACGAGACTAATTACGCGATACTTTCCCTGCTAAAACAAAACGACAAAAGCGCCATCTATCAACTGGTCAACGCATCACTTTCCCATCGCCAACACGCTCACTTCGTCACACTCGGAGACGATTGTAACGAAGTCCGTTTAAAAGGTGAAAGAAATTTCGAAGAATTTTTAGAAAATAACGACCATTGAAGTCTTCTCCCGTGACTTTCTTATGTCAGGAATGGAACGTTGTTCAAAAACATTATCACAACCACAGGGAATGAATTGGACACAATGAGGAATGGATTTATGGAAGTTTTTAGCCTGTACTTTACCAAGACTTTCTTATCGTAATTCAGGGTCTCTCAGTTCAAAGTATTAAACTAATTATCACCAAATTACACACTCATTCATGGCAAATTTGATAAGTTTAAACGAAGATAATTTGATATAACTTCCCACCCAACCCTACGCCCCCAAAATCATAATTATTTAGTATGATATTAAAATTGGCTATTTATTCACAATATTCGTGAACTAACTCATATATTTATTTCAAATACTAAAATTCAAACTGGATCACCATTAAAAGTGTATAAAAATATTTATCATTACATTTATAAATAATCATCAAACGTTGTTTTCCGTTCCTTTATTACTGTATGTAGCTGTACAACAACGGAAAAAAGTTCACCGAGAAGCAAAATTTCTAAAAATGCTTCACTTTTATTTTTGAAATTTTATTACCACACCCGAAAGGAATAAAATGTCACAATAAAATTAGAATATCACCAATTAGTAATTTTTTATGGTGTACAGAAATTCAAGGTGCCTAGGCTAGCCGACTTCTTTCCGTAACTGTACTTTAATAATAATAATAATAATAATAATAATAATTATTATTATTAAAACTATATGAAAATAAACAAGTATTGTAGAAACTCGACTAAAATTGTTGCACTCGAGAAAAAATGATAATTTACTTGCTATAAAACTCCTATTTATTTAATAAGATCCTATCATTAAATTGTATTATCCGTGACGTAACGTAACAGCTACACTTACGTACCTTGAAGAATGAAATAAACAGATTTAATAATAAGTAAAAATGAAATTTAAACCAAGATAAAAATATTGCAAATTTTCATATTTTGTTTGGATCCAAAATAAATATGGCGAGTATTGTATAAGTTTAGATATTGCTATAATTTGGAGAAAGAGGAGACAGTCTGTTTGTAAAAACCACTTCCCAAAACTGTACACGTAGACAGAGAATCTAGCTATTAGCATATATTAAAGGTCATTTTTCTTTACTAGATGCGTCATTAAGCGTTTTAATGTATGCCTTTCCACTCCAGGGATAAGGAGAGGGGCAATATTACCTCCAGCTGAAGAAAAAACAACAAAGTGTTTGGGGCCAAATATAAGAACAAATTTAATGAACAGCGAGCTAGTCATTGTTTCCCTTTTCCATCTTCCATTCCATTAGTAAATGCACATTTGGATTCGACATTAAGATTCATACATGTACAGGCAAGCCAAAATGGGGACGCCTGAGAAATGTTCAAATTGCCGGGGGTGAAACCATCGGTTCTCTTACATAAACTACTACCGACATTGCGTAACATTGTAATAGGGACGTTGGCAGAACGATCCTTTGGAATGTCCACTTTTAGTTTCTTAATGATTCTTTACATTACGTGTCTACAACTTATATTTTGGGTAGGGAGTAAGGGGTGTTGTTGTTGAACGTACCAGAAGGAACGTACAGCTTTACGTCGGATCCGAACCACGGGTCGCTACGTAATCTGGACGCAGAGGACGGTCTCCCATCCAACTTCTACCCAGACCCAATATCACTTAACTTCGCTGATCTACAGGGAGCGATGTTGCGACATTGGCCACGACGTATTGGTTACAACTGTGTATCAGCGTGCGTAAGCGTGTTTTGTGCCTGTAGAAACAACTCCCTCCTTCCACAATAATCGTGCCAAATTTCATAAACAAAAGTTAATCCACTGATTTAAAGTAAATTTTGAAAGTGTGGCAGTTTCAACGTAGAGACATAGGCGGCCCTACCCGAAGGGGTAATGCGTAACTGACCCTCCTCGGAACACCTGTCGGGCATTGGTACTGTACATAGGCAAACCCTACTTTATTAACTTTTAATTTTCATTTTATTTTTATATACATCGAAATTGACCATAAAGGGCAGTGTTAAAACCCGGGCAGATTTCCAGTATAAATTTGTATTTTTATAATTCATTTGATCTTGTGCTAAAAATCGATATTTTTTCCTTACAAATCTGTATGCCTCTGATAATCCTTTAATTTTTAATTTTAATTTTTACTTCTCCGTTTATTGCATATATATATATATATATATATTGTGTGTGTGTATATTATATTATTATTATTTTTTTTTTTTCTTTCTGTAACCTATATATAGGCTGTAACCCTTGTATGTACTTCAGTGTTCCTGAGGATGTCATTAGACGAAAGCGCTTGAGCACCTTTTTGTGTTTCCTTTCCTTCGTGGTTTTATTCATCATAAATATTTTTCACGTGTTACTTTCGTGAAATAATTTTCATATATATATATATATATATATATAATATATATATATATATATATAATATATATATCATTTGTTTCCGGCTTCATTTTGTCCCACTATTTTCTACTTATCTTGATGGCATTAACTTCATTAAGTGTTTTTGAAGCATTTCACAAACATGGACTTCCGCCGACCAAGACGGGCTAATACTTCGATGGTTCAGTGGATGGTCCTGAAGCGACTAACGTTAAGTTAGGTTAGGTTAGGTTAGGTTAGGTTAGGTGATGCAAATTATGAAATGAAGATCGTTGGCTGGAACGTTTTAAGGCTTCATTATGTCTATTTGCCAATGATGCTCTTTCTTAGGTCTTTTTTATCGTGTGTGTGTGTGTGTGTGTGTGTGTGTGTGTGTGTGTGTGTGTGTGTGTGTTTGTTGCGGTGAGGTATTCGTTGAATTCGGTTATAAGTGCGTCAAAGGTTTTTTTGTCTGACTGTATAGGTCGTGTATGTTTCACACGTCTGAAGAATATACGTGTAAAAAGGGGACGTTTGGACGTGATGGATAGTTAAAGGTATATTAGAGAAAGATCCTTAATGACAAGATCGCATTCCGATACCCCCCTCGCGAATTATATGCCCCCCTTCGAAAGGGGTGTCAGCCCCATTATCTCCCGACTGAACAGATCAAGACCGATGCGATCCCATAATTTTATGCCAATTCAGAGGAAAAAGGAAACCATAATTACCAAACCTGGAAATGGGTATTGGAGGGTATAAAGGGGTCGTGTCACGAGTATTTTTTATGGAAGTCACCGAGGTCACAACATCTTGCAAGATGCCCCGGATGTCACTTCCAAGAGGTCAGCAGCTCCGCTTCGGATGCTGGGAAAAAAAGACCGCGAATAGCTGTGGAAAGAGAACGGAAGTTGCGCCCTCTCCCGGTGACTTTTTGACTCCTTGGCCTTGAAGCTCTTCCACTCCGCCAGAGGTCGCTGCGACGCAACGTTCATCAGCCAGTCATCGGAGATCAACTCGCGGGAAATTCGTACGGAAGCTCTCCTAGTTATTATAGCATCCGTCTTTCAATTATTATTTGTTGCAATATTTTTTTAGAAGTTTTAATGTAAAATATAAAATTGTTAGTAAAGATACGAAGTAGTTATGAGGCTCGGATGACGTCAGTGATTCGTCGCCATCTTGTTATCAAAATGAGTTTCTTCCTCGCCTTCTCACAGATGGAAAACTCTCAAACAGTTTGGAACAACTTCTGAAAACGCGTCGTCTGGAGGAAACGCAAGATTTGGACATCCGATCTTCCCTCCTGAGAGACAATCATTGATGAGAAAAGTCGTTTGAGCGTGAGAAAACTTCAGCATCTTTTGTCCTTTGCAATTCCCGCCAGGTTAATTGTTTTCGGAAAGGTGTGCTAATACAGATCATGAGAATAGAGCGAAGACATAATTCGCTTCGACCAAGTATTCGCATCAAACTCGGATGTTGGAATCCGATAAAAGGGATGGATGAGGTCATTAAGGGAAGGATAAATGAGTAATTTCCCTGAAGGAGTGATGGAATATTACCTTATCTGATGAGCATCACATTTTAGTGTGTGTGTGTGTGTGTGTGTGTGTGTGTGTGTGTGTGTGTTATACATTTGTATCTGAATTCGAAAAAAATCAGTGTAGTTGGATGGATTATGATCCAGATTTGAATTTTTACAAAGAATCTTCTCCAGTTCCAGAGTTCTCTTCAGTGATAATAATAATAATAATAATAATAATAATAATGAGCCAGGAGAACCAGAAACTGGCACAGTGCTCAGTCAACCAATTCGACCTACCGTACTATTACTAGTATCATCGGGAATCGAACCCCTGACATCGGTGTCTTCACTTTGCTTGTGTTTTCGATAAAGATCAAATAAGACGAATTAATTATTCCAAAATATTTTAGTTTTTAGGAATTAATATTAAATAAAATTACATCTCTGTACGAATAATATGAATCTCATCATTGTGAAAACTGGAATAAATTTTGTACGGATCCTTCATTTAAATATGTATCCGATATGTATTTTAAATTTCTTGGAACCGATGACATGTTGATGAGAAAAATTCTCTTTTGAACCCTTCATCACACACATATACACACATATATATATGTGGGCGATTTGGAAGGAGTAATGAATAGCTTGGATAACTGGATTACCTGAATTTTAAATTCTCTGCATTTGACTGTACTTGATGACGTCTTGATAGGTCCGGAGGCTCGAGATATTGTGGTTAGCGAGCAACTGCGAAACTGAGCATCTTCGAAGTGCCTAAAAGGTCCTTATCAAACAAATTTATGCTCCTGCAGAAGCTCTTTTATAATTAGCCCAAATTTTCTGCCCAGAGATGTTAGTGCAGAAAGTACAGTATTTTGCTTCGCTTGTACAGATCAAAGTTCCTTATAATACGTTTGCTTTAGCACAGGACATTCGATGTTGTTTTCTTATGTCGGAGCGTCACTCAAGGAGCTGTTGATAATATTGAATAATATAATATTACCTCAGTGTTGTATATGCCCCCACCAGGATTTGATGGTAGCGCTCGCTACTACTACTACTCAGGAGGTCCCAGGTTCGAATCCTGTGGGAACATTTTGTCTTAATATATATATATATATATAAAATGTACCTCCGAACTAAATATTAGAATCTTAAAATATATTAAGCTGACAACTAATTACATTAATCGGGGCCCTCCCTGACTCCACTATAGTACTTGACGGTTAATACTTAACTTCCCCACAATTTAACACGAAAACACATACCTGAAATTACGATTTGTGAATATGTCTTCAATTTAGTGAGATTTTTTGCAACAAAAGATTCAAATTTCTTTGACACGAATTTGGTGTAATTTTTTCAAGAGAAAATTACCAGAAAGAAATTTTAAATAATATTTTTACAATATTTTCCTAGAATTGGAACGTGACAAAAGGTTCGGGGGATCAATGAGGTCACTGAGGGCATCGAGAGTTTGTGGCGATTTAGAGGAATCGCAAGGTCATGGTCATATAGAAGTTAATTCGTTGAATGATTTTAAGTCGTTTTTATTTTTG
Organism: Bathynomus jamesi; assembly: GCA_023014485.1. Taxonomy (NCBI): domain Eukaryota; kingdom Metazoa; phylum Arthropoda; class Malacostraca; order Isopoda; family Cirolanidae; genus Bathynomus; species Bathynomus jamesi. The sequence continues at coordinate 443,558 of JAJOZX010003294.1, read as the reverse complement.
AGTGACGGAAATCCAAGTTTGGAAAATGTCATGTGGTTTTTGATTCAAAAGTTTGAAGCGATCGTCTACTGGGAGTTTTTTCTGTACCCGCTATACCCACTACCCGCAGCGGGTATCATGTCCCGGTAGAATGGAAATCATCTGTTTTCTGTAAACAAACATATGTGCCAAACGGATAAAGGTTGTTTGCTAATAGACAAAAGGGTTATAACAGCTTTTGTAATAGACAAAAGGGTTATAACAGCTTTGAAAGCTGGTGGTATCGGGTATAGGTGGGTATCCATAACCAGATAAGAGAACAGTTTGCTATAATTTGCTATGACAGTTTAAAATTAACGTTTTTGGAGAGAGTTCGAAGCATGTACAGTTTTCCTACCTTACAACCTTACAATGGACGGACACTTCAAGTCACACGGAATCCTATGAATTAAAAGTGTTGGGCTTTGGAAGAGCTCAACATCGCGCAAACTAATTAAGGAGTCATTATCATTAATTATTAGGATTAATTATTAATTTTTTATCATTTATTAATTTTTCCCGAATTTTTTTAATATTAAAACAGGAAGTCATTAATATTACGAAAAGATGCTGAAACATTTTGATGAATTTTAAAATTAGATCTTATGTTTTATTATTTTTACATTATTATACAGGGTGTTCAAAAAGAAAGGCAACCCATTGACGAATGCCTCTATATATATATATATATATATATTTGTAACCTAACCTTTTCTTTTCTATTTTGGGTTGCGTTTCTTTTTGAACACCCTGTATTAAATCTAGTCCCTGTAAAACAACGCGTCTGCAGTTGAAAATTTAAAAAATAACAGAGTTTGCCGGAAAAGAGTATCAGCATTCAAAAGGTTTGAAAAAGTATTTTTTTTCTTTGCAATGACATTCTCGTGCCAAATAATACTGTATTCTTTCCAATTCGTGTTTGTTAGGCCGGAGGTGATCCCACACACACACACACACACACACACACACACACACACACACAAAAAAAAAAAAATATCTGTGTTGTCTGTATGGGAAGAATTCAGAATTATTATCTTCAAACGTATAAAACACCATCAGCTTATCTCAAAATAAAATCCTGTTACCTTCCATGCCTTAATTCTGTCCAGAACCGAAGTGCTTCGGGATTTATTTCAGTACTAAAAGGATAAACGAGACCGTAAAGAGACCGAGGGTTACAGTGATTTGCAGGGAAGTGTTTGCACCGACTTTAAATCCATTTAATTTCAGACCAGAGTTATAAAACCATTAAAAATAGTGTTTTTTTAATGTTAAAAATGCAATACGGTTCTTATTATACAGGGTGTACATAAAGTCAGGATCTATTTTTGTGAAGCACTTGGAAATTATATGGAATTCAATCATAAAATGATAAAGTGGTAACATTTATTAAATAATTAAGAGTAGGATTCGACGTGACGCCCATCAGTATCCCTGCACAGCTCAAATCGTTCCGCAGCATTTCTAAACACATTCTGGAACATTTGCGGGGTTATGTTATCTGCAGCAGTTCGTATACGTGTACGTAAGTTTTCAAGACTCGTAATCTTGGTCTGATAGACGTGCGATTTGATAAGCCCCAATGCAAAGAAATCTAAAGGGGTTAAATCTGGTGATCTCGCTGGCCAAGGTCTGTTGCTTCCGCGTCCGATCCAGCGATTTGGAAAACGTCCATTTAGATAATCCTGAACAATTTTGGCATAGTTACAAGGAGCACCATCATGTTGATAGACGACGGGGATAGGATATATAATATATATATATATATCACCATTTGCTTGTGAACGCGTAAATGAACAATCAGACTACGGAAGCCCTCCTCCCTAATCTGTCGCAGCTCTAAAGGTAACTTAGCTGAACTTCGTCAAACTTACAGTATGTTTACTCGTATAAGAACTCATTTCCTCTGAACGAAGACGCGTTCTAGCCCTTCAATAGTTATGTGGAGGAGCTACTACATATTAATTGACCTTTTTTCCAGTCCTTTTACGGTTAAATGTATTTTATGCGCCATAATAAATTTTACTTCCGTTCTGGTGCTTAATTTCTTCTGGCGAAGATCTCTACTCCACTAAAAGCTCTGTAAAGATTATACTATGGCCACCGCTTCATTCGAGCCTCTCGTTTATCTCCTGGAAGGGGTATTATAAATGAACGCTCCTCTTACAAAAATGCTGCTAATAATATTTAGTACATTTATCCATCATACACATCACTCATAATCTTTAAACATTTTTTTTTACTCATTTGAAGGGATTTATTCGTGCTAAATCCCTTCACGTTCAGGAATTCCACCAAATGTTAACGGAAGAAAGCAAATTCGAAAATATAGAATTGCTTCGGGTGTCGTACGATCTTTGTAGTTGTATTGCACTGACAATGTCATAATAAATATCAAAAGAAAGTGTTTTTTTTTGTTATTCTTACAAACAATGAAGCAACTTTTTTGTTTTAATTTTCCTATTTTCTGAGGCCTCAAAGGAAAGAATTTGGCCTATTTTCTCGTCGTACGCCATTATTTTATCGTGAAAAAGGTCTGTATGAGAAAGCATATAATATATACAGTATATATATATATATATATATATATATATTGTGGTGCTAAATTTCGGTGATGCCAAAGAGATTGTGGGTATTTATGAGAAGCCTTTAAGCATAATATAGGTGTCGTTTCGATCAAAGGCGAATCACTAACAAGGAAACTTTGAATATGTTCATAATATAGGAACAAAACGTCAGGAAATCAAGTTCAGGAGACAAATATTAGGAGGAAAAATAAATTTCAGTTCTACAAATTAACAACTTTGAAGTTTCAACTATTTAATAATAATAATAATAATAATAATATTATTATTTTCCGTTTTCCTTCCCGAAATTATTCCGAATTTGGATCATTAGTTGTTATGCATTAAGATCACTTTCCGACAGCTGATACCAAGAGCAAAACCGAGCGAAGCGAACGCAAAAGAGTAAAAAAAAGCTGTTGATTCGATTGATCGCCATTTTAAAGTCTCATCCACCAATGAGACACGATTGAAAGGTAATCTCGCCTCAAAATAAGATCCCACAAACAAAAAAAAACACCAACAACTCTAAAACAAGACTCAACATGTATAGTCTCGGATGAGAAAAGCAGTCAATCACTCCTCACCAAATTGATCAACTCAAAATGAAACAGTTTTTGACTGCAATTTACAGAATTTGAGAAGGAAAAACAACCATTAATCCATAAGTGAGTGAACAATTTTGGGATGGAATTTGGGAACACAAAAATTAGTTTGGGCCAAAAAAAGTGTCTCAACCGATGGTTTCCAACCCCCTTGTGGTCACGCCTTCACCAAACGTCAGGCCTCCGTTTTCTCTTCATATGCAAACCAGTAATGGGGAACTATTAAATATAATATATATATATGGAAATTCTGAAAGGGCTTTCAAAATTTAAGCTTAAATTTAGAGTGGGCCTAACATAAAGCATTTCCCACGACCCCACCTGTCGTGATAAAGAGTGGGAGGACACAAAATCTCACTAATTTCAAGTGTAAAAGGAACGAAAAATTAATTACCAAAAAAAGTAAATTAAATTAAAAAAAAATTTCAGGGAAATTAATTTCAGGTAAATTTTGTGTTATTTCGTGAACGAAGCGATTTAATCCACTTTCACTAAACTAATTTTAGTTGGTTTTCTCCCGTTCACTAATTTCTCATCTCTGAAACTATCTCATGCTTCGTAGGAAAGTACATTCAATGGTGCGTGTATTTGTTATTATTTAACATCAGAGAAGCTGATTTCCATAAAATGAAAAAGGGGGGGAAGGCGCAGTGCTTATTGACAGAAAATAGGTTTTATAAAATAGCATAAATCAACTCACGAATTAGGAAATTTTGAAAAAAAAATTCTGATAATTAAAATTTATTAAATTTTATTAAAAATAAAAAAAATAAAAACGAACTTAAAATTCGAGTTTTTAAGTTTTATTTTCGTTTAAAAAAATAAAAAAAAGATTTTAAGATAAAAAAGATTAAAATATTTTTTAACACACACACACACACACACACACATATATATATATATATATATATATATATATATATAGAGAGAGAGAGAGAGAGAGAGAGAGAGAGAGGGTGGGTAAAAAAAAGTGACCCCTTACAGGTAAACTGTCATATTAAAAAAAGTAAGGGGACTAGAGCCCCCAAACTTCATAGATGCTTACCTAGTATGTTCGTCTTAATTGAGAAGTTGCTCGATGTGTCCCCCTTCCTGTTCACGCAGACCTCCAAACGTGGACGCCACTGATCAATACACCTGTTTACATATCGTTGAGACACCTTCTCCCAGCCGAGCAGAATTCTTTCGCGTAGTTCATCTATGTCTCTTATATTGGTACCAGGGATGTAAACTTTGGACTTCACGGCTTCCCAAACACCATAATCTAGTGGTGAAAGATCGGGGCTACTGGCCGGCCACATATTGGATTCGATAAAATCGGGTGTTTCGTTCTCAAGGAATGTGACAGTTTGGCGTGCTCTGTGAGAAGGGGCGCCATCTTGTTGGGAAGTATATCTTTCAACACTAATTCGTCGAATATCAGTTAGAATGAAGATGCTCACAGAGATGCTCACAAGATGCTCACAGAGATGCTCACAAGATGCTCACAGAGATGCTCACAAGATGTTCACAGAGCACGCCAAACTGTCAATTCCTTGAGAACGAAACACCGGATTTTATCGAACCCAATATGTGGCCGGCTAGTAGCCTCCATCTTTCACCACTAGATTATGGGTTTGGGAAGCCCTAAAGTCCAAAGTTTACATCCCTGGTACTAATATAAGAGACATAGATGAACTACGAGAAAGAATTCTGCTCGGCTGGGAGAAGGTGTCTCAACGATATGTAAACAGGTGTATTGATCAGTGGCGTCCACGTTTGGAGGTCTGCGTTGAGCAGGAAAGGGGGACACATCGAGCAACTTCTCAATTAAGACGAACAACATGCTAAGGTAAGCATCTATGAAGTTTGGGAGCTCTAGTCCCCTTACTTTTTTTAATATGACAGTTTACCTCTAAGGGGTCACTTGTTTACTCACCCTGTATACACACACACACACACACACAAATATATATATACACACACACATGTCTGTGTGTATGTGTGAGAGTTTAGGCAACTATAATTATACCTATAGGCATAAGTGCAATGGGTTAAATTGTTTTTATGAGGTAACAGCTTTGGTACCTCAGAACATTAAAAAATTGATGTAGAAAAATCTGGAAACATTTTTACCGTCGGAAAAAGATCTCTGAACCCTGATTAGGTTAAGTTACGCTACATAGGTTAGGCTAGAATAGCGAGGACCTCATTATTTTATGACTTAACAGAAAACACCCTTCGAGCCCTTAATTGCATCCGAAACATTTATCGCGACCTTCCCCGTTCGATGACACTAAGGTTAGGTTAGGTTAAATTAGGTTAGGTTGAGTTAGGTTAAATTAGGTTAGGTTAAGTTAGGTTAAATTAGGTTAGATTAAATTAGGTTAGGTTAGGTTAAATTAGGTTAGGTTAAATTAGGTTTTTAGATATATGGATTTACAAAAATCAGTACCTCACTTACGTGGAGATGCGCATATATGTGTGTGTGTGTGTGTGTGTGTGTGTGCGTGCACGCGCGCGCATTAAAGCGCTGTCTATTGTAGAGATTTATGAGAAGTATGAAACGTTACAAATGATGTGCGATCATTTGGTTTTTTTTTATTTTTCTTCTTTTCCAAAACGTTTCGATCGACGTAATTTCGTCGTCGAAATTCGCGCGTGAAAATTGCGCGAAACACGACAACGTTTCGACTCGTCTCCGTGTGTCACTGACGGAGAGAAAGTCAGTTCCGGAGGTTGACTCCGGAGACGCCACTCGACGGACATGGAAGAAAGCGCATCCGAAATGACAACTTTCAATCTCACGCGCCTCATCTCCACTCTCTAATCAGAACTACTACACGCGCGCGCGCGCACGTACACACACACACACACATACACATACACACACACACACACACAACTCGCAAGATTCGGAATTTTTAAAGGAATATCCGGAATATCTGTCCGATAAATAATCATTCATGGCTGTTATAAACAATAGATTAAGTTTTCATCGAATAATCACGTTGTAGGTCCCCACAATCGGACCTTGATGGTAATGAGAAAGTTTTGACTATTAAAGATAGATGAGGTCATCAAAGAAAGTCCAAAGATACATATACCAACCTACCTACAGTTGTGGAAAAAAGTTCGCCTAGTAACATAAATATTCTAAACAAAAATGCATAAAAAAATTAATAATTAGTATTTTTTACTGTCACCAAAATGTATTAAATATCCAGAGTAAAACGTAATATTATACCAATTAGTAATTTTTTGTGATTTTCAGAAATTCTGTTTGTAGGCGGACTTTTTCGGAGACAGTAGGTATCACGTACATATATATGCGTATATATATGTGTCTAAATCACCAAAAACACTTAGCATTATCGAAAAAACCCATTAAAAACGTGATTATATCAATAATATAATTGTTGTCAGTGAAGCATTTTCAAAACTTGGAATCTGTCTCAGGAAGTGAATCAAAATAAGAACTATTTCCACAATTTTGATACGGAAATATTTCGAGAAAATAGCCCCTCCCACCCCCCCCAACCTTTTTCGGGACTTATTTTCTCGCCTCATTGCTAAAGAATTATTCTACAAAACTCGTTCGAATTTCAATGTATTTATTTGTATAGAGTCTCTTTTTGATTGAGCGTTTAAAATTTAGAATTATAGGATCAATGAAAGAAAGCCACCCCCAGCCTTCTTTAGTTAGCTTTATAAGGCTAACTAACGAGAATATCACGACCTAACCTAACCATTTGTTAGGTCAACTGTACGTCCTTAACGATTGGTTAGGTTAGGTCGTTATATTTTCGTTAGTTAACCTTATAAAGCTAACTAAAGAAGGCTGGGGGTGGCTTTCTTTCATTGATTCGAATTATATAATAATGAATAATATACAAAATGGGGCTTGTTCTCGTTAAATTAACAATAAATGATTTTGTTAAGGTTAAGGTTAAGGTTAAGGTAAGGTATATTTGAATATCCCAAAATAATTTATGTTAATTGAATTAAATAAAACTTACAATAACATGTTTTATTTAAGAGTTTTTGGACAACAGGATATTTTTGGTTTAGCTTCAGGATTAATTTTTATAAACATACGGTTCGAAGCTTGTTTTTGTTTTAAAGTTTTTGTTATAAAATTCCGCCATTTTGTTCTTTAGATTTTAAGTTATCAGGATTTAGAAAAAAAAAAAACCGTTTTAATCCCATTTAAAGTAAAACCAAATAAAAATCCTTCACAAATGAATTAATTGTAGATTTAAGGATTTAATTAATTAAAATTTATGATACGAAATTATTCGCAGGTGAATATTAACTAGAGTCACTTCGATGTCATAACACCGCTTCCAGTCGATCAGTGAAGTTCAGCGACATTCGCGGTCTTGGTTGTAATTGGTTGAGAGACTGTACCCCTCGTCCAGATGATAGAACGATTCGTGATTCGGGTCCCTCGTAAAGCTGCAGTTACCCTTCGTCATGTGACCTTAGACGATGAGAACGAAGTTATAAAAGCCCATCAAACAAACCTAAATAATTCAAGTGTTGGAACACGACATTTTCTGTAACCACAAATCCTCATGGAATGAAATCAGTGGAGTTCACAGACTCACCCGTTATTCGCTAGTTATTTGTTTCAGAGTTACGGACGGTCACAGGAACTCGCGAGATCTCTCTGAAGAAGGAAAGAGGTGGAAATACCGTAGTAGCAACTGCGCCTTCTGTCGCGCACAATGTGTGTGGTCTTCTCACCCGCCAAAGACCAAAACTTATCATTTCAAAGAAACAAAAATTCGCTCTTGCGTGTTATCATAATAAACTAGCTAATATATATATATATATATATATATATATATATATATATATATATATATATATATATAACACGTGTGTGTGTGTGTGTGTGTGTGTGTGTGTGTGATCCGAAGACTGTTGCATCCTGCAATAAAGCGATCGTATGTTTATAATATCATCTGAATTAAACGTTGTATTGCCGACTTTGAATGCTATCCTGAGATCGATTTCGCATCTCCCTCTACCCCCACTCCCCCCCGAAGGATTCTGAGGATTCCTACCTACTGGAGAGCGACCAACCCCATCCCATGTGACCACTTCCGGCTATTAAAGGAGGGAATAAATTTTTTGTCTTCTTAACGGGAGGGTCAAAGGTGACTACAACTGGCCCTTAGGTGTCTCCCAACTCCAATTATGAAGTTACGCGATGTTCAGTACTACTTAGAAAACGAATCAGTCTGAAATGTGGAGCCCAAATTGAGTACTGCAAACTCATCAGGAAAAGGTACATTAGAATTCTTTGATAAGTACATGTCTACCGACGGAGAAATGCGATGAACAATAGCAGCGGTCCACCTTGCGTGTATAAATCTTTCTTTGTACAGTTCAAACCGTGACAATTAATCATACGCCCGCGAGAAAGAGAGATAGATAGATAGAGAGAGAGAGAGAGAGATAGATAGATAGAGAGAGAGATAGAGAGAGAGAGAGAGAGAGAGAGGTATTTTAATGAGAAGAACAAAAATTTGATCTGATTTGAAAGGATGAAAGCAATGACTTTCTGTTTAAAATGTTCACACTTCAAATTTTAAAATTCTTCAAATTTTGAAACGTTTAAAAACTTGCATGATAATTTGAGTTAATTGAGCAAAGCCTTTGCGCGTTGGGGGATTGGGGAGGAGGCCAGGGGTTCCGAATTCAAATAATTTGTAGACTAAATGAAAGAAAGAGCCCGATTCACGCGGTAAATGATAATATCTATTAAGCTTAAAATCGAATTTTAATTTCGCCAGAAGGATAATAAATAATGTTATTGACGAGGGAACGGCAAAAATGGCGGAAATTTTAAGTCAATTTAGACTCACGTCATCCTCGTTTTATCTTATTTTAATAATTCATTAATAATTTTAATAATTCATTAATAATTTTAATAATTCATTAATAATAATTGATGACATAAGAAATAGAATATTAGAATTTCTGCTATGATACAATAATTTTAATATTAAACAATTATTAATTGGACTATTTATTTTATTTTATTTGGTCCCTTAAGTTTTAGGCTTTACTGGGCTCACGGATTAATTAAAAGATAACATAACACTTCACAGGTAATTACGATTAAGTAATATATAAGTTATGAATAGCAGGTGTTAATTAATTTGGAATAGTGAACTTGATTGTACATTAAATTGTATGCGAATACAACTTAAGAAATAGGTTGTATGTTTCAAAACGTTCTGAAACGTATTCTGACTAGTGGTGCACCGATTAATCGGTATCGGCACCTGGCATGCCGATTAATCGGCATTTTGCCGATATTAAGAAAATACCTGACATTTGCCGATATTAGGAAAATATCTGGCATGGCCGATTAATCGGCATGCCAGGTGCCCGATACCGATTAATCGGTGCACCACTAATTCTGACCTTAAATCACAATTGTTTATATTCTCGATGTATTCAACCAATGGGGAGTCACAGAGCCTTCGTCAGCTATACTGTAGAAGCATGGTAATTAAAATATTCAAAAGGTCTTTGTTACTTTCATAAGGTTGTTTAACCTCCTTCGTAGCATCCAAGGTCATATGACGATGGAGACCTACAGCTTTAAGTGCGATCCGAATCACGGGTCGCTACATCATCTGGACGCGGAGCACGTCCCCCATCTAACTACTACCCGCACCCAGTATCGCTTAACTTCGACGAGAAGCGGTGTTACAACATTGGCCACGACGCATCCCATTCCGGAATTAGCTTGTGTTATTAATATTACCCTCAAGGTGCCGTAACTGACGTTCGCCAAGTGAGCATTCTGCAAGAATGTATTAAAAGGTCGTTAAAAGTCATTACATAAACAGTTTGTGAATATTAAACAAAACGAGATTTGACCAAATGGTATTTGTTAGAAAATCTTGAAGAGGAAACGCCATTTTGCCCCAAAGCGATATCACAACTGTACGAGTTCATGCTTCATGAAGCATTGCTTGTATATACAGTAGCTATCGTAAACACTTAGCTACTTGGGTAGTTTTTATTGTTTTAATTTGATCACTCTTTCTCCCTCTCTCTGGGACATTCAAAGAGTTGGCAGACACGTACACTTGACAGACATCCAATTACAGAAAACGTGCTCAGTGCTCACCCACTTGCCTACCTCGTTAATATGTCTAAGAGTAGAGTAGATCGTATTCAGAAACTACAAAGAAAATGAATGACAGGATTAGGTGAGGTAGAGTTGCGTTCTGCCGTCACGATTTCTTTTTCTATTCTTTCTCTTGGGTGGCTGGATGCACGTGACGGTGAGGGCATGGTGTGCAAGTCTGATTTTTCTCATTTCCTGTTTCAACTCCTTTCCTGTAGAAGCATTTCGTCACTTTGCTGGCGTGATGGCTTTGCGTGTACATAGGTAGACGACATGGAGAATTTTAACCTTTGCTTCTCTCTTAATCCCTTTGGGCTAGACTGGAGTGGGTTATGGGGTCTTTGTTGGCACGATGCTCGGTAAATAGCGCTATTAAATATTTTGTATAAAATTTAAACACATTTCGCGCTTTTTGTGACGATACCAAGTAGCTGATATAAGATCAGCAGAAATATATTATTAGTTAGTGTATCAACGGTGCTATCTAGTGTACGATTTTTATGTGTGCATAGTGTAATTGTAGAGTTAGCTTATATATTCTACTCTTTCCTGTAAACTTTTCCTTGGCTACTTTTCAGGGTCAAAGTATTTCTTCAACCTTTTCCGTACCCGACTCTGGCGGGGAGGAGCGGATGCTGGGCAGTGGGCCTACGCTTTCCTATCTAGTTTTTCTACTACTGCTAAAATAGTTAAAAAAATAACTAGTTAATAACAGAAACCTTCCCAAGTGGACCGGAAGGTCTTTGAGGCTGCCTCTTGTCCTTGTAACTCTCTCTCCATCTCTAAGAGGGTAAGAGGGAGCTCTCATTTCAATCTGAGGCATTTCCTAGACTTGGAAGTATATGGTCATTCCATTAGTATAGGCGAAATCAGTATAGGATGTGGTGAAATCCAGTTATTTAGATCATACAAATATTGTTTGGCATTAGAAGAGGAACGACGCTTTAGTTGTTTAACGCTGAATAGGCCTAAATAGCTTTTGTCAGCTAAGTTCACAAATTTAGGGACATAAATAAAGCAATTTAGATAGTCAAAGAGATTAGGCCGACTGGATTTCGCCTCGCATTAGGCCGGAAATAAAATTAATAAATATTTCTTTGGCGAATTATTAAATTTCACCTTGAATTTTGCTTTGTCCCGATTTTATCTTCCCTGAATCGAGCATTGCCCCGTAATAGAAATAAACAGAGCGAGACACGGTGAAAGATTATTTTACTGAAAGGCTTGCGTGTGCTTTCAATCAACTCTATATAATCTTCTTCACTTCGCTCCTATCCCGTTTACTGATTCCACAACTCTCGTTTAATGAGAAAAAAACCGGGTTACATACAGGTATTTGTCAGAAGGTTATGGGATTTGTTATATTTTAATAATCTCTATAATTCAGAGGTTTATAGGTTGTATAGGTTTTATAGGTTCAGAGGTTTCTAACGTTGTAGATATACAGTTTCGGGAAAAGGTTTGCCACGAAATTTAAGATCTGTAAAAAGCACAAAAAATTACCAATTGGTCTTGTTTTTAAAATTTATCAGTATTTCAAAATTAATAAAATATACAAAGAAAAAACAGGGTATTACCAATAGGTGATTTATTGCCCTTTTAAGAAATGTTAGGTTTTTGTGAACTTTTTTCCGACACTTAGAAGAACTAAGTTTTTTTTTTTAATATTGACTTTAATTAAAAGAATATTGAGAAATATAAATTTTAGGAAGGTTTGGAAACTTTTTAAGAATTTATCTGGATCTGGTCATGAGGAAAATTTTTAGTTCAAATCCGGATGGAATCTTACCAAAGTTAAATATTTCTAATTCTAGTCCTAATCCGGGATTATTCCTTATTCGCATGCAAAGAAGTGAACAGGACAAGTAAACTCAAGGCTAAGTACGACGTTATGCTTGCTATAAATTTATTTATAAGCGAGTAAGTACAGGGTGTTCGGAAAGTCCCGTCATCCCCTACAAAATGTACATATTATAATACCAATTTTGTGTGATAATTGAATTTATATGTGATTTATTGGCTTTTTTTCTTTTCCAGGTATTAGAGTTGTGTGGACAATGGCAGACCAGAGCTGTTTGAAACTAGCTCCATCAAAGACAGACCACGGTCGGGAAGACCAACAACGCGAGCAGAACATTGTGAAGGTGTGATTGCATCGGTGGCTCGTTCACCGAAAAAATCACTTCGGAAACGATCACAAGAACTTGCAGACCACAATGAGAGATCACATGACAAAAGATCTCGGCATGAAATCATACCGCCCGTCATTTGTTAATGAATTAAGCGATACAGACGAAAATGATTGTGCACACAGCTATTTTTGATTAGTAACTTTAATTACTAGTAGTAACTGTATTTACTAGTGGTGCACCGATTAATCGTATCGGCACTGGCATGCCGATATTAGGAAAATACCTTGCATGGCCGATTAATCGGCATGCAAGATGCCGATACCGATTAATCGGTGCACCACTAGTATTTACTGTAATTAAAGTAATTATTGCTAGTGACTTGTTTCTTAAATTACACCTACCACATATAAAGACAATTAATCACACAAAAATAAATTGGTATTACAATATGTATATTTTGTAGGGGGTGACGGGACTTTTCGAACACCCTGTATATAGCTATTTAGAGAGATAGACAGATAGAGAACCTGTCTATAATGTTGAATTACGATGTGACCTTTGACTCATAGCTGTGTAAATTCCTAATACAGAATCCGAAACAAAGAAGAACCAATGACAACAAAATCTGAAAATTTCATCTTAAAACAACAACACAACAACAACAACAACAACAACAATAATAATAATAATAATAATAATAATAATAATAATAATAATAATAATAATAATTTGTTTGGTACCAATGAATGGTTTACTATTTTCTCTTCGGCAGGAAGTGGAGGCGAAGAGTTTTTGTTGGAACTGGACTAGAACCGAAAATGGAATTAGAATCGATTCCCCGAGGGTCGGAATTACCCAGCTATAGACTATACTAAAAATTATAAAAACCTTTCAACAAATTTACGCCTACCTGACCTGTCATAATCTACTGTACATTTAACCAGATGTATCAGACCTCTTCGAAACTTTGGTAAAAATTGCTATCCAGATTTTAAATGTATGTCAAAAAGGAGCTACCATTTTAGACTAATATAAGTACCTTAAGGTAATCATATGCCATATTTATTATTTTGCTGTCGAAGCTAATCGAAAACAGTAAACATGTAGTTTTGGGGCCAAAACATTTTTCGGCAACGCCCATGACCCATGATTGGCCGAAAGCTAGTGACGTTAGAAACTACGAACCAATCTTGAACGACCATCTAACCTAGCCTACGCTTAACCCGAGCATTATATGCACTCTGATTGGAACACGTATGAAATGGGCGGAATTTCGACTTAGAAAAAATCTGTTGTTCGCAAACTACATATTAGACCAGAAAATGAGTCTTTTAGTTTTTAGTTTCAAGAATCCGTCATGGAGAAAATTGGTAGACCGTAAAACGTTTAGAAAATGGGTGAAGGTAAACTTTAAACTTAAATAGATGTTACTACTAGGGCATGGTTAATTAATCCATTTTTAGGAAAAAGTGATGAATGATGAAATTTTCTAATTAATCAATGATTAACTGATTAAAATTATTAAAAATTAAATACTTCTGAAAAGAGTAAGAAAGAGCTTTATTGTTTCTCTTGCGTGAGATAAGACCGAAGAAAACATTTTGCTCAAACATTTAGTTTGCTTTAGTTCAAGAAATCAGCACGAGCGGATTAGACAGTTTATACATGCAAAAAGGTGTCAAATTCAAATAATACATTACAAAATTTGGGTCTTTTCCGTTTGGGGACTAGCAACGAATTTTAATGAAAATCGGTACACTAATGTAGTTTTGGTCACTGATTTCAAAAATAACTTTCTTTTTTTGGAGAAATTCAAAACAAACATGTTAGAGCACTTTAATGAAATGAAATGAAATGAAAATGAAAAGGTTTATTGACATGGTTGATTTTTTAATCCTTTGCATTAGACTGTGTTGAGCACGTCTTGTTACCTCCGGGAAGCTCGGGACATTGCGGGTAGCAAACATTTGCGAAGCTGAACATCTCGGGAGTAATTTATGTAAGAGTCTAAACGACCTGTTGTACAGCAAATTTAGAGTTCTGCCAGAACCTTTTTTATAATTCACCCACAGTTGCTGTCCGTATATATTACTGCAGAAAGTACGAAAGAGAGTGTCTTTAGCTTCACTTGTACCGAATCGGAAGTTCCTTATAGTCATATTCGCTTTAGCACACAGGCTTCGAGATTGTTTTCTTATATCCGAGTCATCACTCAAGGAGCTGGTAGTAGTTTGACCCAGATACTTAAACTCTTGTACTTCCTCAATTACTACACCATTCATTTTAAACCTTATATCAGCTGGCTGCTTACAGCTTTTAGGATGAAATTGCATAACCTTAGTTTTTGTAACATTAAAAAGAATATCATGTTTCTGCGAATACACTTCGCAGACTTTTAGTTGCCGATCCAGACCTTTAACAGAGGGACTTATTAACACCATATAATCGGCATAAACTAAGTTATTTATCCTTGTGTTATCTATACAACATCCCACTGTTGCCTCATTAAGTGAAGCAATTAATCCGTCGATATACACACTAAACAGCATAGGGGAGAGCAAGGAACGCCTTGTCTCACCCCGCAAGAGGAGCCAAAACACTCGGATAGTACATTGCCCCACCTAACAGTGAAAGATTGGTGGGAATACCAAAATTTCAATAAATTTAATATGTACATGGGAACCTTCCTGTCTTCTAGTTTTGCAAATAAAATATTGTGGTTCACCCTATCATATGCTTTACTTATATCTAGGAAACAGCTATAAATAGTTGAATTACTGTCAATGTATTTAGATATTGTTTTTTTAAGTACATAGAGACACAGATCAGTTGAGTGGGACCTTTTAAAGCCAAACTGATTAGGAGATGTCCATCGGAAATCATTTAATCGGAGTAACAAGAGTTTTTCTAGTAGTTTCGCGAAGCAGGAAGCGACAGCAATAGGCTAATTATTGCTGGACACAATATCTCCGTACTTATTTTTGACAAGGGGCAAGATATATACCCTCATGAACTCTGCAGGGATATAGCTATGAGCAAGCATGGCTGTTAGGAGCAATGATATATGCAGACATACTACGTCATTTGCATATTTTAAGTGCTCATTCGATAAGTCATCTACCCCTGACGCAGAACCAGTCTTTAACTCTTTAATTAACCTCTTTACTTCAGAAAATGATATCAAAGTATTTTCCCTTGTCCCTCCCACAATCGTTTCGCTGAAATCTATCTTAAGATTATCCCTACTCACACTGTTAAGAATGTTAGAGTAGTGTTTTTTCCACAGCTTTGCAATTTCATCCTCCCCCGACACCCCGTCGATTGTCGGAGGGAGGACATTTTTGACACCCGTTTGATTCTTAACAAATTTTCAAAATTTGTTATTATCGTTATTTATGCGAGCTTCACAGGTTTTTGATGCTTGAATAGACTCTTCTTCCTGTTTACATCGCCTTATGGCCGCCTTATACTGACCCCGACTTCTACACATATTCATGTATACTGGTCCTAATCTGGGTCTACCATGAAAGCATCACAAATCATTAGCGTCTTTCGATTCCCTCTTCAGGGGGACAATAAAATCATTCCATCCAGGAATAATCTTAGTATGATAGTTTAAATAATTTAAATAATTAATAATAACTTAAATAATAACTTTAAATAATTAATATGTTTTTTAACTAGCTTAAACTAGTTACAGAGGATTGTGTTAAATTTAGCCAGATTCACAAACTGCTACTGTTTATGAAAAAGTGCTCTAAGTGTGGGAAAGTGTGTTCCTTTGATAAAAATACCCAGTTCTTTCGTTGCCAAAAGCATCAGGTCAAAACGGTAGAAAGTGCAACTTTACGAAGAATACGTTTTTTGAAAGATCCCGGCAGATCTGTAAAAGTAGCAGAAAAAAAATCAAGAATTAATGCCCAGTTAGGTCAGTTGAATGCCCGGTTAGGTCAACTGTACGCCCTTGACGATTGGTTAGGTTAAGTCATGATATTTTCGTTAAAAACACATTAATTATTTAAAGTGCTCTAACATGTTTGGTTTTAATTTCTCCAAAAAAAGAAAGTTATTTTTGAAATCAGTGACCAAAACTACATTAGTATACCGATTTTCATTAAAATTCGCTGCTAGCCCCCAAACGGAAAAGATCCCAAAATTTAAAGTAAAATGCTGGTGAAATTATGAGGAAAATGAATCATTTCCCATCATTTTCTAAAAATATTTTTTTGATTAATTAATGATTAAATTCGAAACAATGATTAACTGATTAATCAGAACCATACCCTAGTTACTACAGGTATCTATCGACTTAAAGACAATAACATTCTAAACCCCTATTTCCTCACACGTAGGGAGGGTTGAGCGTGACTCCCAAGAAAGTCACTTGAATTCTAGCAATCACAGACGGTACAATAATAGCCAAACTTGCGCTTTAGCAGCGTGAGTCCAATCTGTAGCAAAGTGAGCCACAATTGAAATACTTATTTGTATAAAACGCATTTCTTTTGTGGAATGTGAAACGGTGATAGTTGAGGCCGAAGATTCGTCCATCGTATTCGAAACATTTTGAACACCAGGGAAGAAAATATTTTTGTTAAGTGCAGTTTTATCTCTCGAGTTTTCGAGTGAAACTTAGCCTTCAATCATTAAAGTTGTAAAAAAAAAAACACAAAAAATTACTGATTGGTTTTGTTTTGTAAATTTATTACGCTCATCAAAATTAATAAAATAATATAAAGAAGGACAGAGTATTACGAATTAGTAATTTTTTATGCTTTTTAGAACTTTTTAGTTTTGCGTTGAGCTTTTTCCCGACACATTTATATAAGAAAAAATTATAACTGAAAGAAAGAATGACAAAATGGCTAACAGTTTGCCCTTTTTTTCCCCCCTTGCCTTACCAAAAGTTTTAAATAAGTCGCATTGATACTACTAATAGCGATTTTATAACCGCTAATATAAAACTTGGATCTTTTCCTTTATAGCACCCTCAACTGTACGCCTTTGACGATTGGCAGGTTAAGTCGTGATATTTTCGTTAGTTTTAACGAAAATATCACAACTTAATCTAACCAATTAACCTAACCAATCGTTTTCTTGTCGTTTGTGGCAAAATTTTTACTAAGTGAAAAGAAGAAATGGATTACCTGAAGAGCTTTCCCCCCTAGGTAGAGCTTGAGGGCGGAGTTCTTCAGGTGGATCGGGCTGAGGGGGGGAGTTCTTCAGGTGGATCGGGCTGGGGGGATAATCTCAGGTGATCCATATATATATATATATATATATATATATATATATATGCCCGGTTAGGTTAATTGAATGCCCGTTAAGTCAACTGAATGCCCGGTTAGGTTAACTAAATGCCAGTTAGGTCAACTGTACGCCCTTGATGATTGGTTAGTTAAGTCGTGATATTTTCGTTAGTTTACTGTCAAAAGTGGGGGGAGGGGGAGTATCTCCAGGTGGAGCGGACTGGTGTGGAGTATCTTCAGGTGGATCGTGCTGAGGGGGAAGATCTTCAGGTGATCCGAAGAAATTAGGGGGTGCTATAAAGGAAAAGGTCCTAAAACTTAATAAATTTGAATAAAACAACACATATACAGTACTATATTTATCGATTACTAATTTTACTAATCCCTTTTCTTCTCATACGCATCTATGCATCTCCAAATCATTCATTCCCTCATTCGGTTTGGGTTTTAGCGTTTGTACGTAGTTGGTGTAATTGTTCTTTTTACCGACTAAAATTGACCGAGAAAATGAAATCATAACAATAGCCTCAAACTGTACGAAAATATAACTTTAATTAATGAGCTCAATTGGCAGACAAAATGAAACAGTGACACCATCGCGGATTTACGAAAAAGATTAACTTTTGAAATTATGAGAAATACTTTCTATACAAGATCTTCGAGTCACTTGGATAAAAAAAAGACACACACACACACACACATACTAATATATAATATTATATATATATATATATCTATATATATATATATATATATATATATATATATATATATACATTATAAAATTTAGGGTGGTTCAAAAAAATTAAAATTAATATTTTTGTAAGCATGCAATTTTTCTTATTTGAAATAAGATTACAAATATTATATACAAATTTCAAGGTATTCCCATAATATTTACTGGGTGCTCAACATTGGCTATGTTGGGAAAAATATTTCGTTTATCAAAAAATAATGAACTGTTTATTTGAAGCAAAAGTAGCTTTAGTTTTCACATAAAGGATTTGTGTCTTCAAATGCAGCTAAATGTAGTCATCTGAGCATTTGCTTACTGCCAGTGTTGATTTCTCGTTGTCAGGGAATTGGCGCTTGTGCATCATCTCAACCACTTGTAGGAGAACTGCTTTTGTGTTTCGTTTTTGGTAATGGTTTCGTTGAAGGTTTTATCATGGACACCCCGTTCAGCACTGTCATTGATTACCCTGAGTCTTGATAGACTCTTTCCGTCTCTGTAGGCTGGTTGATCTCCACTCATCAGGATGAAGTTCCAAGAACTCTCGTCTGATCTTGAAAGTATCCAGTAACTTCAGTGATGTTCAGTTGACAAAGTCGTCGAGATCCATACTATCTACTAATTTACTAAACCTTTTCCTTCATGTTTCTTCTGATCCTTTTTGTATACTCCTTTCTCCAAGGTTTTAGCTGCTTCAACCATTTTCAACTTTGTCTCACTTGATACCTTGTCAGAAAATAAAGCCAAGCCAACCAGATCAGATCCTAGATACCACAGATGGCGCTTGAAAGAAGTTAAGGCAGCGTTACTGACATCAACGTTGAACTCATTATAGGCACAAAGCTGCCTGCAAAGGTTGAGGTCATTGACAGGTGCATCGAGGGCCATTGGCGCAGAATACCATGCTTTAACATAGAGTAGTGCAATGAAGAGAGAGAATTCGAGCAAGTTCTTCTCTTCACTTTTTGACATTTGAAACTGTTTCCGAAATATGTAGATTTTCAAAGCATAAATGGCCTTGGCCATCCATCTTGCATGATGAACTGCGCCTGGCTTTCTGAATTTTATTCCATTAGGTGGTATTTCACCAAGAAAAATAAGTGTCAAATCGAGCAATTCATGATAGTCATCTCTTGGCAATGAAGTTACATTTTGATTGATTTGAAGAATATCCAGGATGTTTAGCACTGAAGATTCCCTAAGGGTCCTGCTTTTCTCTGAAATGGTAAGTCTTTGGTCATGGCAAGCTTTATAATAAGTTGTATTAATCATTGGCCAGTGTTCTTGGAATCGTCGGAATATTTGGATGTTTGGTCCTGAAGATAGGCCAGTCAGATTTTTGAAAACATGAGCACACACAATTTCCATAATGTGATGGCGACATGCTAGATGCAACAACCTTTTGCCAAGCTTTTGCTCTAATAACTTACAGCAGCCTGACTGATATCCAGTGTTAGATGATGTTGTGTCAAATGACATTGCAACAATCTCATCTTTGATGTTCCATTTCTCTAAAACTTTGTGTATGGTGCTCGCCATCACTTCACCTGTACCAGCAGTGATCTTTGGAATACAAAGTAACTTTTGTTGCGGAAGATCTGGGCTTGACACAATGATGGCAAGGCGATCAACTTTTGTTGCCTCATCATTCTGTTTCGTCGAGTTAAGTAGTATTTTTCCGTCCCAGTGGACAACAAGGCATGCATCTCTTTCCTTTGTATCATGTTGAAAAGCTTCCTTGATATGATCTACTGCAGATGTACGGTGCTTGATTCGCTGACAACGGATGCTGCTCTTTGAGAGGGACACTTTTCCAATGTCAACTCCAAGACTTTTGGCAGTTGCATTAACTACATGGGCTACTTGTCCATGGCTCAGATTGGTTCTATCACATGCTGCTGCTACTTCAGAAGTCAAAACCTCTGCTGTCTTTTGACCCTTGTGAGGATTTGACAATAATTTACTTCCAGAGGAACTGCCTTTCCACTTAGGATCATCATTCATGTCACTGTCTGAGTTACTGTTACTTGATGTTGAAGATATGGGTATAGAGTCCATTTTCATTGCTGTTTCAGACTGGCGTTCCTTTTCCTGCTCCACTCTTTTCATAAATTGTTCCATTCTACTTTGACTTCTTTTCTCAATATTGCTGACTTTCTTGTCCACCCCGGCCATTTCGTACTTTCTGTTAGTTCGCTGGTCTGTCAGAAACACTCGATCCTCCTCAATTTTAATCAGGTTATGGGCCTCCTTATGGGCAATATCAAACAATGATTCAGCTTCATCTATAAATTTTTCTTCACGCGCCTTTTGAGCAGCATCTCCCCTGTTTCTATTCTTCTTCAGTTTCTTGTAGTTATTAATCACGAGGGTTAGCTTTGCTATTATGCTTCTTTTTTCTCCTGCAGGGATTCTTGCATTTGCCCACACCTCTGACAGTTGCCTAACTACTTCTTCTTTTGCTCTGGATTCCTTTTTATTTCCAGTGTAGTGAGTGTAGTGAAAAACACTTGCATTACATCTCGAGTACTCGGCAGATTTTTTCCACTGAAGTGTGGAGTAGGCTGACCAATAAGATACACATCAGTTGAAAGCCTCGTAGTTTTGGTTGTTGCCATCTTGGTTCAGTGAAGTGGTAGAGTTAATCTGTAAAAAACAAAATTCAGTATTAGTTACAATATAATTATGTATTAGTTCAGTATGATGTATTAAAATTTCTGAGGTAACAAAGTATACAAAATTTTATTAAGCCCCTTCCGTAAGATGACACCAATTAAGGTGTCTTAATCCTCTCTCTCTCTCTCCAACATATATTGAATCTTTATTAGTACACTTTAGCATATACTCACATGCCATATGATATCGACAGCATTAGTTTGATATCTGAGATCTACCGTCTTGGTTCTTCATTGTAGTGTTGGAGTTATCTGTAAAATAAATTAATGTCCGTAAATATAAAATAATACGATTAATATGACGTAGTAAAATTTCAAATGTAACAATGCACACGAACTTCCACTATTGTAAAATTATGCTTTTCTCTTTCTACAACATACATCAACTCTCTATTAATTAATAGTCCAGTATACACTCACATGACAATCCCCTTCAGCAGCAACAAGATTACTAAAGGAGTGTAGCCTGTGTAAGTTTGAACAGTGGCTGAAAAATTAATCTAGTGACATCTGGCATCTCTAATAACCGTTACAGTTTCGGCGGGTTGAGAAACATCAGTGACCTGTAGTGAGATACCACTGATCAGCTCTATCGGGTAAATAATGGCTTTGAGCACCCAGTAAAAATTATGCAATCAAGTAGAGATTTGGTATGTAAGTTGTAACTATCAAAACCAACTCAAAAAACAAAATCCTCAATGATTTGGCCACGAATGAAAAATTATCATAGTTTTGTGAACCGCCCTAATATATATATACAGTATATATGGCGAATATTAAGTTTCACGGAGACCAGATTACATTTGGTTAAATGGTCGTTTTAGATTGGTTAGTTACTTCTCGTGTGACCAATTTCAGCCAATCACGATCTTTGTAACAAATTTCAACTTTGTCAAAAGCTCTGATCTTTGCGAAACTTCATATACTACCAGTCAAACGTTTAAGTACACCTACTAATTTCCAATGTTTTGCTGCTTAGCTCATAACATAAACTTCAAATGTAAACTTAACAGGTACTAGAGATGAATTTGCTTACCTGGCTTTCATATTATATGCTTCAATGCATCTGCCCTATGCAGTGTGTTGTAACACAGAAGCTTCTTCAGAATAGCCTTCAAAATGTGTTAATTCACTTCTAGCATGCAACCTAAAATTAATGCCATTAGCTCTGTACAAAGGTCCAAAAACAGTTTAAAAGTCTTTACTGGGGTAATGTGTTTCTTCAGGAGTATGTTAATACACGTGTTCAGTTATTAACATGCGCTGCAGGTCTTTACATATAAAATCCTTGCAGAGGAGCTAACTGTGTAGTTTAAGGTATATTTCTGTTTCAGAAAGCAAAAATGGGTGCCAAAGCTCAGTTAACAACAGAAAAAAAGACAGTCGATTGTAACTTTGAGAAATGAGGGCCAATCACTGAGGGAAATTGCAAAAAAATTAAACGTTTCTGTGAATGCGGTTGCTTGTGCCATTAAACGGTACGAAGAAACTGGTCAAAATAAGGACAGAAAAAGGTCAGGACGACCAAGAACCACAACAGTCTCAGAGGACAAGTATATCCGAGTCACCAGTCTGCGCAACAGACGCTTCACAGCACCAGAAATCAAAGCGCAGCTGAACAACTCCAGAAGTACAACAGTTTCAACATCAACTGTTCAGAGAAGACTAAGAGAGGCAGGATTAAAAAGACGAACTGCAGCAAAGAAACCAATGCTGAGACTCCAGAACAAAAAGAAAAGGCTAGCCTGGGCTAAAAAACACCAAAAATGGACTGCTGAGCAGTGGACATTTGTCCTTTGGACTGACGAATCAAAGTTCGAAGTTTTTGGATCCAAACGCAGAGTATTTGCGCGGCGCAGAGCGGGTGAAAGAATGACACAGCAGTGTGTTGTGCCAACAGTGAAGCATGGTGGAGAAAGTGTGATGGTTTGGGGATGTTTTGCAGGGGAGCAAGTTGGAGATGTCCATAAAGTCGCTGGAATACTGAACCAACGTGGCTATCACAGCATTCTACAGCGCCATGCCATCTCATCTAGACTGCGACTAGTTGGCCAACAGTTCATAATGCAGCAAGACAACGATCCTAAACACACTTCCAAGCTGTGTCAAAATTACCTGAAGCAGAAAGAACGGCAACGTCAGCTCACAGTTATAGAATGGCCAGCACAGTCCCCGGTTCTGAAACCCCATCGAGCTAGTGTGGGATGAACTGGATCGACGAGTGAAAGCCAAGCAGCCATCCAGTGCTCAGAAGCTCTGAGAACTCTTACAAGAGTGCTGGCAGCAGCTTTCACCAGACTATCTTCTCTTGTTGAGCGCATGCCTCGAATTTGTTCTGTTGTAATTGCTGCTAGAGGAGGCTATTTTGATGAATCTAAAATTTAGACTTTGCTTTTGGTAAATTGTCCTGATTTGTTGTTATTTAAGTTCCCATGTTTGTACTCATGAATTTGTGCCATGATAGCTTAGTTAATAAATAAAAAACTGTAAACAAAATTTGAAATTTATGAATATTTCAGGGTGTACTTAAACTTTTGACTGGTAGTATATATATATATATATATATATATATATATATATGATGAATAAAACCACGAAGGAAAGGAAACACAGAATGGTGCTCAAGCGCTTTCGTCTAATGACATCCTCAGGAACACTGAAGTACATAAAGAGTTACAGCCTATATATATATAGGTTACAGGAAAAAAAAAAAAATATATATATATATATACAGTATATATATATATATATGTTAAACACAGACCGTGCATGGAACAAGGAACTCTTCTGGGAAAATTAAATCCACTATAGTCCGAATAAGTAATGGTAAATGACAAATACCATAGTTTTTTTTCCTTTTTCATGATTTTAGCCCGACGTGGGCAACGGGTCTCTCGCAAAGAGATCCCATAAATATAGCTTCCCTCACCAGCTATCTGCAAAGCAGACAGGATCCAGCTTTGGGACGTGGATCTAGGGTTTAAAGCAAACCTAGATCCCTACACTCAGAACCTCTATATAAGTAAAAGACTCGTTGCATTCACGTCGTGTTGAATAAATCAAAGAAAAAGGGGTAACTATTGTATTTTTAGCCAAAAAAACAAAACTTAAACCTCAACCGGGACATTGAGCGTCCACTTTTCAAGGCACGAAACACGTCCGTTTAGTATACACAAACTCAGAATGGTTCCCTGAGACTATAGTGGATTTAATTTTCCCAGAAGAGTTCCTTGTTCCATGCACGGTCTGTGTTTAACATATAATGTTTTCAGGGAACCATTCTGAGTTTGTGTATACTAAACGGACGTGTTCGTGCCTTGAAAAGTGGACGCTCAATGTCCCGGTTGAGGTTTAAGTTTTGGTTTTTTTGGCTAAAAATACAATAGTTACCCCCTTTTTTTGATTTATTCAACACGACGTGAATGCAACGAGTCTTTTACTTATATAGAGGTTCTGAGTGTAGGGATCTAGGTTTGCTTTAAACCCTAGATCCACGTCCCAAAGCTGGATCCTGTCTGCTTTGCAGATAGCTGGTGAGGGAAGCTATATTTATGGGATCTCTTTGCGAGAGACCCGTTGCCCACGTCGGGCTAAAATCATGAAAAAGGAAAAAAAACTATGGTATTTGTCATTTACCATTACTTATTCGGACTATAGTGGATTAATTTTCCCAGAAGAGTTCCTTGTTCCATGCACGGTCTGTGTTTAACATATAATGTTTTCAGGGAACCATTCTGAGTTTGTGTATATATATATATATATATATTAGGGTGACAATAAAAATCGAAAGTTGGAGTTTTTTATTGGCCATTTGTTCAATGCTGCTACTACATGAGAAAACAACGTACTGACTGTAAATATTAGGTCATTCAGATAATATTTAAGGGTGTCTCAAGTGAGGTAAATAATTCTCCTTATTCATTAATATTTTTTTTAATTACTTATTACGATTGGAGTACGCCTGCACTTAAACTTTATGAACTAAAACTAACGTTTATTTACATTAATTAAAAAAAAAATTAATTTATTTTTACTAGGTAATGAACAATTAATTTGTGTTATAAGGAGAATTATTTACCTCACTTGAGACACCCTTAAATATTATCTGAATGACCTAATATTTACAGTACGTTGTTTTCTCATGTAGTAGCAGCATTGAACAAACGGCCAATAAAAAACTCCAACTTTCGATTTTTATTGTCACCCTAATATATATATATATGATACACACAGACCGTGCATGGAACAAGGAACTCTTCTGGGATAATTAAATCCACTATAGTCCGAATAAGTAATGGTAAATGACAAATACCATAGTTTTTCTTTTCATGATGCAAGCCCGACGTGGGCAACGGGTCTCTCGCAAAGAGGTCCCATAAACATAGCTTCCCTCACCAGCTATCTGCAAAGCAGACAGGATCCAGCTTTGGGACATGGATCTAGGGTTTAAAGCAGCCTAGCCCCACTACATTTAGAACCTCAATATAAGTAAAAGACTCGTTGCATTCACGTCGGATTGAATAAATCAAAGAAAAAGGGGTAACTATTATATTTTTAGCCAAAACCAAAACTTAAACCTCAACTGGCAGAATTGAGCGTCCACTTTTCAAGGCACATAACATGTCCGTTTCATGATGGGAATGAACTCAGAATGGTTCCCTGAGTTTTTTATGATACACACAGACCGTGCATGGAACAAGGAACTCTTCTGGGATAATTAAATCCACTATAGTCCGAATAAGTATGGTAATGACAAATACCATAGTTTTTCTTTTTCATGAGGCAAGCCCGACGTGGGCAACGGGTCTCTCGCAAAGAGGTCCCATAAATATAGCTTCCCTCACCAGCTATCTGCAAAGCAGACAGGATCCAGCTTTGGGACATGGATCTAGGGTTTAAAGCAGCCTAGCCCCACTACATTTAGAACCTCAATATAAGTAAAAGACTCGTTGCATTCACGTCGGATTGAATAAATCAAAGAAAAAGGGGTAACTATTATATTTTTGGACAAAACCAAAACTTAAACCTCAACTGGCAGAATTGAGCGTCCACTTTTCAAGGCACATAACACAGACCGTGCATGGAACAAGGAACTCTTCTGGGATAACTAAATCCACTATAGTCCGAATAAGTAATGGTAAATGACAAATACCATAGTTTTTCTTTTTCATGATGCAAGCCCGACGTGGGCAACGGGTCTCTCCCAGAAGAGTTCCTTGTTCCATGCACGGTCTGTGTGTATCATAAAAAACTCAGGGAACCATTCTGAGTTCATTCCCATCATGAAACGGACATGTTATGTGCCTTGAAAAGTGGACGCTCAATTCTGCCAGTTGAGGTTTAAGTTTTGGTTTTGTCTAAAAATATAATAGTTACCCCTTTGATTTATTCAATCCGACGTGAATGCAACGAGTCTTTTACTTATATTGAGGTTCTAAATGTAGTGGGGCTAGGCTGCTTTAAACCTTAGATCCATGTCCCAAAGCTGGATCCTGTCTGCTTTGCAGATAGCTGGTGAGGGAAGCTATATTTATGGGATCTCTTTGCGAGAGACCCGTTGCCCACGTCGGGCTTGCATCATGAAAAAGAAAAACTATGGTATTTGTCATTTACCATTACTTATTCGGACTATAGTGGATTTAATTATCCCAGAAGAGTTCCTTGTTCCATGCACGGTCTGTGTGTATCATAAAAAACTCAGGGAACCATTCTGAGTTCATTCCCATATATATATATATATATATATATATATATATATATATATATATATATATATATACAATAAACGGAGAAATAAAAATAAAAATTAAAAATTAAAGGATTGTGGGAGGAACATACAAATTTGTAAGGAAAAACTATCGATTTTTAGCACAAGATCAAATGAATTGTTTCCAACCAATGTTAAAAAAAAAACCTACCAATTTTTAGCACAAGATCAAATGAATTGTTTCCAACCAATGTTATAAAAAAAAATACAAATTTATACTGGAAATCTGCCCGGATTTTAGCACTCTGCCCTTCTTGTTTAGGGTTCGATGTATATAAAAATAAATTGAAAAATAAAAGTTATTAGAGTAGCATACAAGTTTACCAAAGATTTAGCGTTCTACCCTTCTTATCTAAATCTGTTCTGAAGGAATTCAAAACAACAGGATCGAGTTGAAAAAGACCTTTGCTTATGTTGAAGTTATTTGTAAGTTGGATAATGGCAGACTCATGAATATTTCTATTATTGTTGCTAGAGTGAAATAAAACTGAAGCATTATTCCAATCAATACAGTGGGATAACTCTGACAAATGGACAAAAAGGGCACTGGACGACTGTCCTGTTCTAACGGAATATTGATGCTGTTTTATACGTGTGTGCAAATCCTTTCCCGTCTGACCTATGTAAAAGGAATCACATTGTTTACACCCAACTTTATAGATAATGCCTGAATTATTGGTAGGGCTATTTTTTACTATGATATTTTTCACAATATTGTGATATGAAAATACTACATTAATATCCAAAAGTTTAAGTACATTAGCAATGCTTAAAAAGCCCGGGAAAAATGGAAGTACTAAAATATTTTTTGACACAGTACGAGTGTTATTATTCACACGATAGAAAGTTCGTTTTGCCTTGTTGAGACAAGATTCCATAAACGCAGATGGATAACACAGATCACTTCCAATACCGTTGATTTTTTCTAATTCGGCATTGATGTATTCCGGACTGGCGATCCTAAGGGCGCGGAGAAACATTGAAGAAAAAATGGCCTTCTTAGTGGGGGTGTCATGTCCCGAGTAAAAGTGTACGTAGGACAAATTGTTTGTTTTTTTCCGATAGATACTAAATTTAAAACCTGGGCTTTCCCTATGTACACGCACATCCAAAAACAGGATGAGGAAGTTATCCAGGTCACGATTCATGGGCCAGATACACAAAATATCGTCGACGTACTGCAATCAAGGGATGCCAACCCCCAGGATTCTCGGAATGTAAGTAATTTCGAAAAACTCCATATCAATATTGGAGAGGAGGGGCGACAAGGGGTTGCCCATGGCCATCCCAAAAACATGTTGATAATACTCGTTATTGAAAGTGAATTTACAGTCTTTGATGCAAAGCTTAATCAATTTCAAAACAATGTGTGAAGGTAGTGGCAGGTCATACTTATGTAATTCTTGGGAGAGAAAGTCAAGCATATCGTCAATCGGCACTTTTGTAAACAATGAACAAACGTCAAAACTGATCAATCTATCGTTAGTTTCAATACGTGCATTATTCAATTTTTCAGTAAGATCCATGGAATTTTTTACATGTGAATCAGAGATAGTTCCGAGAATGGGGGACATGACTTTGACAAGCCATTTGGAGAGTTTATAAGTAATACATGTAGAGCCCACCGAGCTAATAATAGGGCGCATAGGGTTGCCAGGTTTGTGGATTTTAATAAGACCGTAAAGGTAGGGCAGAGAAGGTGAAGTGGACATGAAAAGCGGAATTAAGTCCTTATGATCTTTGAGAATGCGTTTCAAGCCACTATTAAATGATTTGATGATGTCATCCTGCTGGTTCTTTCTAAGTTTGCTGTATGTGGCGGGGTCCTGGAGAAGCTCGTTCATCTTTCTGATGTAGTCCACTTTGTCCATAATAACTATGGTGTTAGCCTTGTCTGCTTTAGTAATATGGAGCTCCCCATCTTTTTTTAATTGTGAGAGGCTATTGCGAAAACGTTTAGGAAAGTTATCTTCGTAACTACTATTCGCCGCACTATAAACAAGGCCTTTAACTATGTTAAACAAATACTGAGGGAGATTACACTGTTTTTCAAAACAAGCGAGACTGTATCAAATTTGTAAAGCCGAAGGTTTTTTAACAATAAAAAAGGACATACCATATCCAAGGGCACTTTTTGCATCGTCACTAATGTTTTTCGAAGAAAGGTTCAAAACACACTTTGAGCTTGCTTTTTTACTCCACTGACTATTTCGAATGAGACTTTTAATTTTCGATCCAAAATGTTACGAAGTGAAGTAGTTCTCCGACGCAACTCGTTGTAAATTTCATCAAACAAAGGTTGGATCCACGGTTGGGGAATAACGGTTACAAAATTACGTTTGGCAATGCTTAAATTTTGAAGGCGGACCACTCATTTTGTCTGGTGACTTCAATATGTTTCTTTAAAATTAATCTGCTGAAGTTGTTGAACGGATGGTCGTCATTTGTCTGAGGCGAATCGGAAGGAGGATTTGGGAAGAACTTGCTCCTCTAGACAATTAGTAAGAAACTTTCGTCGGATACGAATTGCATGCCCTTCATTAATGTAGAAGAAAACACCGACACAAACGGAGACAAGAACAGCAAGCCGAAGGAACGCGTGGTGTTCATTATATGAAAATTATTTCACGAAAGTAATACGTGAAAAATATTTATGATGAATAAAACCACGAAGGAAAGGAAACACAGAATGGTGCTTAAGCGCATCTTGTGAGCATCTCTGTGAGCATCTTCACTCTAACTGATATTCGACGAATTAGTGTTGAAAGATATACTTTCCAACAAGATGGAGCCCCTGCTTACAGAGCACGCCAAACTGTCACATTCCTTGCGAACGAAACACCGGATTTTATCGAACCCAATATGTGGCCGGCTAGTAGCCCCGATCTTTCACCACTAGATTATGGTGTTTGGGAAGCCCTGAAGTCCAAAGTTTACATCCCTGGTACCAATATAAGAGACATAGATGAACTACGCGAAAGAATTCTGCTCGGCTGGGAGAAGGTGTCTCAACGATATGTAAACAGGTGTATTGATCAGTGGCGTCCCGTTTGGAGGCCTACGTTGAGCAGGAAGGGAACACATCGATCAACTTCTCAATTAAGACGAACAGCATGCTAACTTGCTAAGGTAAGCATCTATGGAGTTTGGGAGCTCTAGTCCCCATACTTTTTTTAATATGATAGTTTACTTCTAAGGGGTCACTTTTTTTTACCCACCCTGCATATATATAGCGACAAGCTTACATTCGTGAAATGAGGAATCATCGCACGGAAACTTTGAAAGGTGTATATATATATATTATATATATAATATATATATATATATGCAAATAACTGCAATGACCGCGCAGTATATAAATGAATAGAAACGACATAAGTATTAAGGAACGTTTCTGCACACGAGGAGGAGAGATAACGAAATAATGAAAAATGAGGCGAACCGCCTCATTTTTCATTATTTCGTTATCTCTCCTCCTCGTGTGCAGAAACGTTCCTTAATACTTATGTCGTTTCTATTCATATATATTATATATATATATTCACTGAAGGGTGAATCGTGTATTTTTCTTTAAAAGCTCAGGATAAAATAAGTTCCCTCAAAAGCTAAACTTGAAATGAAGTTTTTGGCTTTCTCGATGGTACTGTTGTAAGATACAGGGCGGATTTATGGGGAGGGGGGATCGATGGGGGGGGCGATTGCCCC
This sequence comes from Bathynomus jamesi, assembly GCA_023014485.1. Lineage (NCBI taxonomy): Eukaryota > Metazoa > Arthropoda > Malacostraca > Isopoda > Cirolanidae > Bathynomus > Bathynomus jamesi. The sequence continues at coordinate 412,975 of JAJOZX010003294.1, read as the reverse complement.
CAAACCGTGAGGAGCTCTAAACCTTAAAGGTAAAGAAAGTGAAAGAAAGAAGGAAATCAGAAACAAAAAGAAGATACTACAAAATTAGTGTGAAGCATCAGGGGCATAGCCAGGATTCTTGTAGGGGGTGTTTCCAAAATTGTTCGAAGATATATACACGCGTAACCAAGACCCTGAAACTGGTAATGAATGAATTTGCACTTACACATCAACAAATATTCACATTATTTTAAGGGGTTTGGGGTAACTCCTCCAGGAAAATTTTAGATTTTTGTATGATAAATGGTGCATTTTAATGGACTTTGAACATAACATATATTTACATAACAAGAATATGTAATAACAGGTTTTTATGGTAATTACTAAAGGAGGTCTGGGGTGGTGGAATGCTCATCCGGGAAATTTTTTAATTTGTAAATAAAGATAGTGCATTTTACTTTAAACTTGCCTTTTTGCAAGATAATCAAGGGGGTTATTTAGAATGAGAGTAAACATTCATTGTCATAACAAACACTTAAAAAGGAAAAAGTACAAGACATATTCAAAGTATATTTCATGTTTTTTTTGATTACACATCCAAAGTAAGTATAATTTATCATTACCACATTGCGACTTCATTAACATTTTATTTTGTATTGTTTCATTTACTTCACTTCAGTTATTCTCATCTGCAAAAATGTTAACAGGTTGCATTTTCCATGGATTGCGCCTAGCAAAGATATCAATGATGTCAATGACTTCCACTGAAATGTCTCTGTGGATGTGGAGGAGGCTGAGGCCAGACAGACAGCCACATTGCTGATCTTAAATTAGTCTTCATGCGCTTCAAGGCACTGAAGGACCTCTCAGCAGAGCAGGTGGTGACTGGAAGGGTGCAGAGGATGGCCAGCAGGGTCCGGATGTTGGGAAACATGGTGGTGGCATGCTGCAGAGCTGATGATGGAGAGGAGGCAGGGTGCCAGGCTGCTGCTTCTGTCACCCGGATGCACCAGCAGTGAAGCTCACTGGTAAACATATGAAATTCTCACTAATCTCAACCGCGGCATCACACACTCCCCCTTTCCCGTAGCACGGGACCTGAGGAGGACACCCCCTAGGACCACGGCGGTGACGGCAAATCAAAGGAACTCTCATTCTAGACTAAGGGGGCAGGGTAGGTTAGCAGAGACAGTGAAGTGATGTTACCCACAGGTCAAATGAAGCCACCCAAGTGACAGGTTACGCGAACGGTCAGGCCTTTGATCACCCATGTCTGGGGCTACAGCCAGATAGGGTTTAGGTCAGGTAAATTTCACAGCTTGAGTGTTGAAGAACTATTTAATTGTAGTAATGGCAATCCAGTGATTGTGCAGGTCTCAGCAAGTGATTGCTTGGTCTATTGGTGATTTTGTTTTTCTCCTCTTTCTTGGCTTGGAGGGGGACTTTTCGGACAACCTGGAAACCCCCCTGGCTACGCCACTGGACATCCTATAAAAATAATCTCTGTTGCTTTCCTTTGGACAATTTTAGTAAGTGTAATATATAAAGGAATGGTATCTGAATGTGCACACTGCATGTAGAATGGTCTGTCACACCAGTTGCCCGTCAATGTATTATAATCTCAGGTTCTGGAAAGTGACCGAGCCCCCCCCCCCAAATATTGTGTTCTGGATCCGTCCCTGGTAAGATATCGAACTTGCGACGCGAGTACGAACCTTCCTTCGGGCTGCACGCTTTACTTCAGTCTTCATATATATACACACACGAGAATACGCACAATAGGATTCCAAATAGAGCCAGCCCCAAATGACGGGTAAGGCACTTTAATGACACTATCTTGACAGACTTGAGCTTAACCTGGCTTAAAGGTCAACCTAACCAGTGGCGGATTTAGGGGGGGGGCCGAGTAGGCCATGGCCTACGGCCCCGCGCCTGTGAGGGCCCCGCGCCCTCACATATAATTATAATGTTGGATTCCACTATAAATAATACAATTGATTAATGATTAGTGATAATTATGGTATCACTCTCTTTGCTGGCGGGAGTTTAGTTCTATTCAGGCCGCTGTGGAGTGCACATGTGTGTGTTTAGTGGTAAGTAATGGTAAAAGTCGTATCTCGAAAAAGTCGCCAGTCAATAAATGGGGATGGGGGAGTTTTAGTCAGCTTTATAATAACATAAATAAGTTGAAAAATGTTAAATTAATGTAATTAATTTTTTTATATGAAACGTACTTAGGCTAGGTTAGGTCAGTTTAGCTTAGATTTCATAATAAATACATTTTATACATATTTAAGGAAAAAGTCGCCACTGGTGGGGGCTGGCGACTTTTCCCATAAAGCGACTTTTTCACCCGAACAACTGTTTAGTGTCTGTATTTAATTAATTAATTAAACTGTATTAATTAATACTAAACCGAGGGTCAAGTGTAAATAGTTTGTTTTTTATGTTTTTATGTTTCAGGATAAGGCAGTGAGGCTGCACTGAGGCACAATGGAGAAATCAACAAGTCGTGATCGTGATCAAGGGAGGAAGTATAAAGCTGGCTCTGTTAAACGACAAGAAAAGGCAGACGTAAACCAAAGAGTGAAAAAACTACCAAAAATAACTCAATGGTTGACATATCCAACAGTATCTGAATCTGCAAAATCACAAACTCAAACTGAATCCGGTCAAACTGAATCTGAATCAGTAGAGACACCAATTACGCCTGAAACAACTGGAGAAGCCACAACTAGTACTGAACCTAGTGTAGTTAGCGCAATTGAACCTGAACACAGTGACAGTGAGGAGACACAAGAGGAAGTGAAAGTTATGAATACCGGTACTGAACAAGGATTTGAAACGGATCTTGGATTATGGCCTAAAATAATTACTGAAAATGTGTGTGACTATTGGTAGTTTGGGGCCCCGCACTCCAACCGGCCTAGGGCCCCGCGCACCTTAAATCCGCCACTGAACCTAACCTAACCTAACTTGACCCAACGTACAGGGCATATAGTTTTGGCTATCTGGGAATCTTTTTTTCAAACTTACAAAAATAATGGAATACTTTAAAACTATGAGGAAAAGTTCTCCTGAACTAAAGATTCAATTAAAATTTATTATTTAAAATTCACTAGTCGGCCCTTAAATTAAAATAGAAAACTTTCGAGTGAATTTCGTTTTCTTTTTTCATTTTTACACCATCATTTTTAATATGGAGATGCTAAAGTAGTTCGAACAGAATAAAGTCGATTGGAATTAAATCGAACAGAACTAAGTCAAATTCGACAAAATTAAGTTTTCTTATGCAGGAAGGAGGGGCCAAATGCGACCCTGGAGGTCATAGACAGGGGGAGAGATGGATTGAGGAAAATTGTTCCATAGTTGACTGGTTGAGTAGATGAAAGATTGAAAACACCGATTAACCTTTGCGTTAGAGAGTTGGACAGAAAAGGAAAGCCAATGTGTCAAAGTCTAGTACTGCGGGGTCTCCTTAAAAGGGGAGACATGCAGTTAGAGAGTTCAGAAGAGCAGTGTCCGTTATAATCAGGGGTGTAATGCTGCGGGAGCGCACGGGAGCACCGCTCCCGCATCTCCATTCATCCAAATTTTATTTATTTACTTTTTTAGTTGATACTTGGAAGTTGGGAACAAACAGACTGAGATGAAAGAACTGGCTTCTAATTGTGATTTAAAATTTTTAATATTCCAAGGCTAAATGAAGTATTATTATTATTATTATTATTATTATATTCATTAGAGCTCCTGTACCTACAGCCCTGGTTATAATAGCGATAGTAGAGAGAGAGTGAAGCAACACTGCGGCGAAGAGAGAGGAATAGAAGACAGTCAGTAAGAGGTGGGGAATTGATGAGACGAAAAGCCTTTGATTCCACTCGGTCAAGTAGAACTGTATGGGTTGAACCATCCCACATATGAGAAGCGTACTCCATACAGGGGCGAACAAGACCCCCTATACAGAGACAACAACTGAGCGGGATGCAGAAAACTACGGGTATATGTGATTTTTCCAGGAAAGATGGAAAGGAAACGCCAAGAATATTGAGAAGAGGAAGGATGAGTTGCGTATTGTTGAAGATGAGGGGATAGTCGTGTGGAAGACGTAACGAGTAGATGATGGAATTTAGTTTTTGGGCATTGAAGCACACAAGGTTTACTCTGCCCCAATTAGAGATGGCAGAAAGATCAGAGGCTAGGTGTACTATAGCCGTCCTACGCGAAGCATGGCGTGACTGTTGTGAGGGACGCTTTGGGAAGCGGGTGGAGAAGTGAAGAGTGGAATCATCGGCATAGGAATGGATAGGACAGGAAATGTGACTTAATAGATCATTGATAAATAAAAAAAAGAATGAGTGACAAGACAGAACCCTGAGGAACACCACTGTTATTAGCTTTAGGAGAAGAACAGTAGCCATCTACAACCGCAGCTATAGATCAGCCAGAAAGAAAGATACAAATAGAAGGATAGAAACCGAAGGAGGGCACTTTGGAAATTAAAGACTTGTGCCAGACTTTGACAAAAGCGCAATAGCAAAAGTTTCACCGAAATCCCGAAAGGAGGATGACCAAGAGTCAGAGAGATATGCAAGAAGATCGCCAGTAGAGCGTCCCATGTAGAACCCAAACTGACGATCTGAAAGAAGATTATAAGAAGAGAGGTGTTTAAGAATCTTCCTGTTAAAGATACATTAAAAAACTTTAGAAAAGCAAGAAATCAAAGCAATTGAACGATAGTTGGAGGGTTGAGAGCAGTCACCTTTCTTTGGGATAAGCTGAATGAAAGCGAACTTCCAGCAGGAAGGAAAAGTACCAGATGAGAGACAAAGACGAAAGAGTTTGCCTAGGCAGGGTGTCAACACAGAAGCACAGTTCTTAAGAACAACAGGAGGAATACCATCAGGACCATACGCCTGCCTAGAGTTGAGCCCAGATAGGGCAGAAATACACGTTTTGTACAATATTTGTACAAGTACTTAAGAACAACAGTGGGAACACCGTTAGGACCGTACGCCTTCCTTGAGTTGAGCCCAGAGAGGGTAAAAAGAACATCTTTGGAAGAGATTCTAATTTCAGACATAATAATGTCAGAGGGAGGAGAAGATAGAGGAACAGCATCGGAATCATCCATGGTTGAGTTGGAGGCGAAAGTTTGAACGAAGGGTTCATCTTTGTGAGAAGAAGAGACGGCAACTGAGCCCTCGGAATGGAAAAGAGGAGGGGAAGAAGAGGAAGTAAAGTTGTTGGAGAAATTCTCAGCTAGATGCCAGAAAGAACGAGAAGAATTATAATTGAATACGTTTTCACACGTTTGTCGGATGAAGGAATTTTTGGCGAGTTGAAGAACAGATTTTGCAAGATTCCGGGCAGAAATATAAGCTGAGAGTAAGGAGGTGGATGACGACGGTACCTTCTGAAGGCCTCCTCTCTGTTGCGGATAGCATTAGAACAAGTAAAGTTAAAACAGGGATTTTTGCATTATTAGTAGGAATAGAATATGGAGTGTACGCCTCCCGAGAGAATCTACCTCCGTGATGCGCTCACCACACTCGGAAGGGTCCCGGCCACGGAAGCAGTAATCATTCCATGGGAAATTAGAGAGGTATTGCCTAAGGGCCTCCGAATCAGCGACACCAAAGTGCCAAAATCACCTCCTTTTGGGAGGACTCAAAGGCCGAACTGGAGCGATAGGACAGGAAACAGATATAAGATTGTGGTCGGAAGAGCACAACGGGGAAAAAGCTTGACATAGTAGGAAGAAGGATGAGAGGTGAGAAATGAATCCAGAATGTTGAACTTATCTCCAAGGTGATCGGGAATACGAGTAGGGTGTGTACAATTTGCTTTAGGTCATTCGGAATAGAAAAGTTTTAAGCTAGTTCATCAGGGATGTCAGTGAAATGGGAGGAAAACCAAAGGTGGCGGTGAACATTGAAATCTCCTAAAATGGAGATTTCAGCAAAAGGAGAATGGGATGGACTGTATTCCACTTTGGAAGTGAAGTAGTCAAAGAATTTTGGATAGTCAGTAGAATTATGAGAAAGGTAGACAGCGCAGATGTATTTAGATTGAGATTGACATGTAAGCCGTAGCCAGAGGGTATAGAATTCGGAGGATTCGAATTCGGGAATATGATAATAAGTTAGGTCATTATGTTCATATACGCAACATCCACCTTTGGAGTGAAATTGAGTATAAAGAAAGTAAGAGGATACAGAAAAGGAGTTGCTGTCAGTCGTCCCAGACACCTGAGTTTCAGTGAGGAAGAGAAGGTGAGGTGTAGAGGAGGAGAGGACAGATTGAAAATTTGAGGAAAGGCCACGAATGTTGCGGAAGTTTTTTTAAAAGTGAATCAGGCAGAGGCCCAGAACATCTCGAATGGGCGGTAGCAAATTCAGCCCCGCTGCCCGGGCTGCGTTCCCGGTATCGGCAGTGGGGAAGCCAGAAGTAGGGACATTTATGGTCCCTTCCCTTTGGGACTCCGAGGCTCGTGAAGTTGATGTCATTTTTTTAAAATTTTGAAAAGATTGTGTAGTGTGTAAGATGCATGTGTATGTAGTGAGGATTAGGGAAAGAAGTGTGTGTTTGAAAACATGCTGGACTGCTCAAAGGGTAGATGAGACGCGAAAAAAGATCATCTAAGGAGGACAGTGACAGGAGAACCGGGAGTTCCAGCACTCCCTATTTTCTGTCTAATGTCTACCCCGGAGTAATCCCCTGATTGATTGGTGTTTACAATCTCCTCCTCCTTGTTCGAATAGAATAAAGTCGATTGAAATTAAACAAAAACTAAGTCAAATTCGACCTAATATATATATATATATATATAATATATATATATAGGCCGCCTTCTCAGAGGTCCAGAGAGCCCCAGGCCACTTCCAGCTTTTGAGGCCCGTAGCTAAACCCAATTATTACTTTCACTGCAAAACATTATATTCAAACCTGAAAGTTTCTAAATTTGAGGCCCCCACCTTAAGCTTGAGGCTCAGGCTAAATGGCCCTCCTAGCGCCCCCTCTGATAGTCTCTCTATATATACGTGTACAGGGTGGGCCGTAAGTTTCCATACATAGGAAAATTTAAACGTTTGTTTTTATGTTTCAGATACCCTAAGAATATGCGTTGTAAGATCTTGTTTACTGATGAAGCAAATTTTTACGTCAATGGAGAGGTTAATCGGCAAAACATACGTTATTGGAGTAATGCTAACCCTAACTGGCTGAGTCCGACGAAGATGCAAGGTGCGGTAAAGTGATGGTGTGGGCCGGGATATGGGGTGACAGAATTATTGGACCAATTTTTGTCAGTGGAAATCTTAATGCGAAAGGTATCTTAACATGTTGCAAGAAGAGATTTTCCCATCCCTGCTAAACGAGGAAGGTAACTTCCCAGTTTACTTCCAGCAAGATGGAGCTCCACCTCATTATGGTCTTCACGTGCGTCGGTATTTGGATCAGCAGTTTCCGGATGCTTGGATTGGTCGGCGTGGTCCTGTGGAGTGGCCTCCCAGATCCCCAGATCTCACCCCCCTTGATTTCTATCTTTGGGGGCACTTGAAGGCCATGGCATGTGTATCAGGAAAGATACGAGACATAAATCATCTAAAGGAACGTATCACCAACGCCATTACAAGCATAACGTCAACTGTGCTAATGCGTGTTCATCAACAGTGGGGAACACGTATTGAAATGTGTTTTCAAAACAATGGCAACCATGTAGAGCATATTATATAAATAAAAATGGTTGTCCATAAAAAATGTTTATTTTTCCTATGTATGGAAACTTACGGCCCACCCTGTATATATATATATATATATATATATATATATATTAGGGTGGTCCAAATCCATAGGGGGAAATTTCAAAATTGTCTTAGATAGCCTCCACAAGTGTGGTGTTTGTCCATGTAGTGTCCACATGGTCTGTGCAAAATTGCAGCGTGATTGGTGAATATTAGAGGTCGCCCACTCTGAATATATATATTATATAATGTACTTTTTCTTCCGTAGGTCCGATGGCTCAAACTCGATCAATTCAAAAGTTTGGCTTCTAGGATGGCAACTGGAACTTTATCCACGTCAAGGCTCCCTACATGCCTTGACGCCCTCCTCTTGGGCAATACCACCACATCAATCAAAAGCAAACCACCTCCGACAGTCTGAACCAGGCATGCCAGATGGTGATTGAAGTCTGGACCCGAGCGCGGATCCCAACTCAACGGATCGACTCCTGTGTTCGTAAGCTTTCAAAGCTTTTAGACTGCTACAAAACACTCAAGAAGCACAGGACCAGGCGACGTGCCAGCGATAGAATGAATGAAGACATCTTCAAAGCGGACATCCAGGAACTGTTTGACATCGCAACCAGTGATGCCATGAGCACAATCGTCAACGTTGAGGACCGAAATTTCCTGTCCATGCAGCGCAAGGACGTCAATTCTTGCAGCATGGCTGGCATTGATAAGGAAACGACTACACAAGAGGACAGAAAGCGATCCAGAATGGAGAGGAAGCCAAGAGGAAGGCAAGGCATGAAGCAACACAGAAAGATTGGAAGAAGCAGGAGTGTCATCAATTGATCTTTCCTCTTCTTCTTCTCCTTTTTTCGCAAGACGACGACGACGACTATAGACCATCGGTTCCGATTCTTCTTCGTCTGAAGCTCCGGCACCAAAGCGTCCCAAGAACAAGGTTACGAACATTTTCCAATCTCCAGAAGTCATTGGAGCAATGGATCGCACCAATCTTTTTGACCGGAATGCTGTTTTCGTAACTGGAGCTGTTACAGGCCGCGGGCATGATCTGTCTGGGATGACGTGCTCTCGGAGCTCTATTCATCGCTACAGAGAAAGTGGGCGAGAACAGGCAGCTCGAGAAGACCTAGAATCATTCTCTCTAGAAGACCCTGTCCTTCTCCATTGGGACGGAAAGCTTCTCCCCGGCATGAAGGGAAGAAGACGAATGTGCATCGGACAGAGCTGGGCAATAAATACATTGAATGTATTTAAATACTAAATACTAAATAATGGGAGAAATGTATTTAAATACTAAATACTAATACATTTTACGAATGTATTTAGATACTAAATACAAAATACATCAATTGTATTAAATACATTTTAAATACATACAAATTTTAACATATGCATTCACTAATTCACTAAGCCATGACACGCACACGATAAAGAAATAACCGCTTTCGACTAAGAGTGGCACACAACTGATTGAACTGACACGTTGAAACATGAACCATGCTGTACTACACTGTCGACGCGTCGTACTGTGCTAGTACAGAACGTGTATTAAACCAGTAAAAGTATTTACATTTTATATTTTGAGTATTTAAATACATTTATTTAAATACTCATTAAAGTATTTAAATACTATATTTAAATACATGAAAAACGATGTATTATTAAATACAGTTCTAAATACACAAATGTATTTAAATACGTATTTAAATACAAATGTATTTAAATACTGCCCAGCTCTGGCATCGGATAGCAATCCTTATAACATTCAATGGACAGGAGAAGCTGCTTGGTGTCCCAAAGATGAAACAAGGAACTGGAGAAGCACAGGCCCAGGCATGCCTTCAAACTATGAAATTATGGAACGTGGAACAGCATGTGAGAGGTCTCGTCTTCGATACCACTGCGTCAAACACGGGTTTACATCGCGGAGCCTGTGTCAGGATTGAAGAAGCATTGGGTCACGAGCTAGTTTGGATCGGTTGTCGACATCATATACTTGAAGTCGTACTTGCTGATGTCTTTGCTCAATATTTGGCTCAACAGGAAGTCCTGAAACAGGCCTTTTTAAGCGATTTCAAAAGGAATGGCCATCTCTCTCCCACGAAGCATTTGTCTCAGCATCGGACAGCTTGTTCGAGAACCCTCAACTCCAAGAGATGAGAAAAGAGATGCTCATTACTTACCTAACGCTCTTCAGGCAAGCCAACCTCGTGACGACTACAAGGAGTTCCTTGAACTATCTTTGCTCTTCCTGGGGGGAAAGACTGGTGGTCAACTCTTTATCCGAGCTCCGGGTCCCATGCACACGCGAGATGGATGGCGAAGGCGATTTATGCGCTCAAAATCTACCTCTTTCACTATCAATTCAAGCTCACAGCACGCGAAGAACGAAACGTGACTCAGCTGGCTTTATTTGTCAGTCTGATTTACGTCAAGTACTGGCATGAAGCGCCAATGGGGACACAAGCTCCTCTCAATGATCTCAAAATGCTGCATCTTCTGGAAAAATATCCACACGGAGGAGCTGCACAAGCGGCGAAGACAGCTCTAAGACGCCACCTGTGGTACTTGTCGGAGCATCTGATTGACTGGCCTTCTTCGATAATAGGATCGATCCTGATACCAAAAGGAGAATGGTTCAACACCTCCACATCCCCAAAAGAATGGCTGCCCCCCGACGAATCGACATGGCGGAAGCTGGTGTTGAAAATGATGTGGCATCCTTCGTCACGAAAAGGACATTGACCCTCTTTGATGCCTTGAAGTTTGGAGTAAGGAGGAAGCGCGCCAGTTACTTCAAAAAGATCCACGGGAATGGCCAAATGACAAGAACTACAGGGAACTTAGAGATCGCGCCTTAAAGATGAAAGTCGTCAATGATGCTGCCGAGCGAGGTATTGCTCTCGCACACGCTACAATGACACTTTGACACGAAACGAGGACCAGAAGCAGTACCTCCTACAACTCGTAGCCGCCCACCGAAAAACAGATACCAATACATCCAAGGCGACTCTGATGCAGAAGAAATAATGAAAGAGATACACCCATTATCATGTCCTATTGTCTTACTGTTTTCTTTCATATTCTTTGAGAACCAAAAAAAAATTTAGTTATTCAGTTGTCTAATTTTCCAAATTTTCAAAAAGGGGGCAAGTGGGGCGACCCCTAATATTACCCGAATAACGTGAAACTTTGCACAAATACTGTCCACACCAAGAGGCATAAAACAACCTTGTGAGAGAACTTAATCGTGCTTTAACTTTTTGGACCACCCTAATATATACAGTATATATATATATATATATATATATAGTCCAAATCTGTTTTTTTACTTCGATAAATGGACCTATCATCATAAATGCTTAATTAGAATCGAGATAAGATAGTTGACTAAATATTAAAATAACAAAGTTTTGAAAATTTCACATAAAAAAAATAAAAAATAAATTCCAAATAAATAATATATTAAATTCTTTATTAAAATAAATAAACTGATTATTTATTTATTAATAATTATTTATAAATTAATAAAGAAATTTTCAGCGTTATTTCATGTCACAATATTAACATTTTTGAAAGATGTTTAGGTTACGTTACTGACTGAATATAAAGATAGTCTCTGAAAGGTTAAGGTCCGTATCATTGGCCTTGCATAAATTTTGAATTTTTATCTTTATTTTTATGGTCCTATTTCATATGAGAATGATTCTTGATATTAGATAACAAAATGGTTTAGCGAGTAAAATGTTTATTCGTTTACTACGCCGCCATCTGCGTTCATTTATTCAAACCTGACATTGTCGACGTGTTCTGCCAATATAGGACGAATTGCATTCATTACAAGTATATTTATACATCAGAGATGAACAAAGGTAGACTGGAAGGTTTTATTTTTTTTACGGGGAAGATAGATCAGATAGCGTGATCATTATTAAAAATAGATTTTAATTCAATTTCAGGAGAAAACTCTTCAATTGACTTATTCAGTTCTTAATTATTATGCTTTGAGGTCGGTAATAAATCAATTTGAAAAACATTTCATACTTATAGACTGCGCACTTTCGTTGCTTTTCTGAAAACTTAATATTTAAGTATTTGCGATGTAGGCCATAGTATTTGTTCACTAAATTTTTATTGAAAAATGTTTCTTTCAAGAATTTTGTAAGAAATTTCGATTCGTTATGAAAGCGACACCAGAGACCCAATAAAATTCTTAAACACCCCATCCCCGAATATAATACTCTGCGGTGATTTTAATTTCCCATTTATAAAATACAAAAGGATGGGAAGAAATGTATATATACACCAGGATAAGGGGGTTGCAAAAGAGAAGACCAGGAACAAGCAAAAATGTTGATAGCTCTAACAAATTAATTTATGTTAACAGATAACACTAGAAAAATAACTGCCTGGACTTGGTTTTCACGAATAACACCAACTTAATCAATGATATAAAAAAACATCAACAAATATCTCAGACCACAACATTATCCAGGTATCAACTAATATGGCGAGACCGCTAAAAGAAAATACTCTTACTGAAGAAAGAAACAAATTTGAGATTTTTAATCTAAACTCTAAAACTATAAATTGGGAGGAAATCAGATCCCATGCGGCACAAATAGAGTGGAAAACAGTCTTAGAGGATAAAACAACTGAAGAAATACTAATAATCTTAAAAGAAAGGACGCTGGAAATCTTAAGAAAATATGTTCCGAAAGTACAACCAAAGGGAAAGAGGAACTATTTCAAGAGACAAAAACGAACACGATTCCGCAAAAGAAGGAGAGTAGCTACGAAGTTAATCAGTTGCGCAGACAACAACACCAAAAAAGTGATACAGGTAAATTGGAGCGTATAGACAGAGAAATACAAGCCCTAATTAAGGGCCACTCACAGAGCGAAGAGGAAGATGCAGTGAAAACAATAAAAGATAACTCAAAATACTTCTATAGCTTCGCGAAAAGAAAAACAAAAACGCGGGCCACTATCGCACCCTTAAGGAAAGAAGATAAGGAGCGAACCGACGATCGAAAGGAAATATCTGAAATATTAGCGGAGCGACCCGGCGTTGCCCCAGTGGAAGTTGAACGCTTTTGGCTCGTTTCAAAACATTAAAATAAAAAAGCATATATATATATATATATATGGGACTGAACTCAGAATGGTCCCCTGAGATCTTTTATGTTACACACAGACCGTGCATGGAGCAAGGAACTCTTCTGGGAAAATTAAATCCATTGCTGCGGCAAAATGATGCGCTTCGGTGGTGTAGTGGTTAGCGTCGCTGACTACTGAATCCATCGGCCACGGGTTCGAGACCCGGTGACGGCATCCGGCGCGCAGCAAAACCCAGCTGTTCATCCTTCCACACAATAAAGAAAGTGGTTGGTAGATAAATGGGTACCCTGGGTAGCCTAGTAGTTAAGACGCTGGGCTGCTGGTGGGGCGTGGTTCGGATTCCACGTTAAACTGTAGGTCTAAGGTGGAGTGAAAAGCTGACCTTCGTCAGAATGAACAATTCGGGCGAAAGCTAACCAAAGGTTATAGTTCAAATACTATAGCTTTTCTTTTTCATGATATTAGTCCGACGTAGGCAACGAGTCACTCACAAGCATATATATATATATATATATGTAAAAATGAACCATAAATAATTCCCATATTCCTATATTATCTTATCCTTCATGTAATTCTTGTATTCATTTATATAGTTTCTGTATCCATTGTAAGAAAAAGTATCCATTTTAAAAATTCATGTGTTATATGGTTCATGTATAATCTTATATATTTAACTTTATATAATGCCTATATCCTATGTATGTACGTGTGTGTATTCATTTTTACATAAGGACCAAAATCGCCCAACGCGAGTTTGGATAAAATATTTGATTCACTTTCAACTTTGCTAAATAATTGGTGACCTGTGTTTTTTAAAATCTCATAATCATTTTTTAGATTTCGCTTAATAAGGAATCCTGTTAAGCTTTGCAATGTTCACATTTTGTATACACTCTCTTTCGTTATAAACAATGAGATCATGTCTTGCCTAAGCATTAAAATTGTACATCTTAAACCTTAAAATTTCACTCATATGCATATTTTAGTGTAAAGATGCATAGTCCGATTTCCACTTTTAGTTAACTTGGCAGATCATGATAACATCAGATCTGAAAAGTCGCGGTTTAAGATAAAAATATGGTTTCGTCTTCAAATATTTTGTTTACTCGTTCAAGCCTTACCACAGCTAAAAAATTTACTTATTTTTAAATATTGTGCAAAAATAATACAGCCTTCTTAGCATTTAATAATAATAATGTTAGCAGTTTTTGGGTATATAAACCCATTCAAATTCATCCATTGTCATTCAGAAGCTAATTCAGAGGCTGAGCACTACCTGTATTTTTTAGCAGTAAATTACAGTTGAAGCTAGTTTTTACCTTATCCTTCGAGCCTTGCTCTCTTCAGAAAAACTTAGAAAACTTTCCGGATACGCTATAAGAAGAATCCGGAACCTTCAGCATTTAGATTGCAAATCTACCAGAGTCCTCCGAGCCACTATAGAAGAACTCGGAGAGTAACATAGAAGAAAAACCACTTCAAGGCACCTATCCGTTGCTTGCCTCCTAAACCAGAACCCCCGTCAATCCGAACCACCCCAGGGCCATAGACGGAGGGGTTAACAACTGGCGACCCTTTAACCAGGATCTTCACGACTCCAGGATTCTTCCAGTCCTCCAGACCCTTTAACCAGGATCTCCACGACTCCAGGATTCTTCCAGTCCTCCAGACCCTTTAACCAGGATCTCCACGACTCCAGGATTCTTCCAGTCCTCCAGACCCTTTAACCAGGATCTCACGACTCCAGGATTCTTCCAGTCTTCCAGACTCTGGAACCAGAACCAACACCCAGTTGACCGGCGTGTCACGACTTCGAGTTCGTCACATCCACCCGTGAACCGGTGCGTTACGACTCCAAGTTCTTCACGCCTACTTGTCATCTAGGAACAAGTGGCCAGCCAGACACGTCTTCAGGACACACCTCAAAAGGATTTCGCCATAGGAATCTTGTTAAGTACAAAACTCTTTTTTAAAATAATTTCTAAACATTTGAAAAGTAATTATTATTAACAATTAATATTTAGTATTGAGCCAGAATTAACAAAAAACACAGTGAACACTACAGACACCAGTGATACACTCTTGTATTGAAAACAGTATTGTCACAGTTATTTTCAGTTATTTTTACTATTCTAGTTAGTATATTATAATTTTATTTAATGTACCAAACGTAGTATTACCATACCATCACGTACATTTGAGTGAAATTTTGTTTACATTTTTATTTTTGTTTGCAATCTTTTCAAATTTCCCCGAGTTAGGCAAATTGTTGTGCATTATTTTTTTTAGATAGTGTAGTTAGGAAAACCCCTTAAGTGATCATTCCATGAATTAAGATCGGTCAAGCAGACCTAATTAGAACATTAATAAGTACCTTCACATATGAGCGATTCAGACGGTGCGCTTTCTGACATCGAAGAATTACCTACACCCATTTTTCCACCTACCCCGCGCCCTTCAAACATATTCCAAACACACAAGTCAGTATGTCTCAGTCTCAAACCCCCGCCCCAGCATATATTAACTTAGGCAGATTAGTAAATCTCCTCATACTGTTTTAATTTTTAAGGGGACCATAGATAATCGTTTTGTTGAACCGCGCGTAAGACCTTGGGTTGAGTCTTTAGAGCAACATTTCTTACGCGAGAATATTACCGATGATGATATAAAAATCAGAGAAGCAAAAAGATTTATTGACCCTAAAGAGGGAAATGCCCATGACACAGTCACTTACGTCCCATCAATTAGCGAAGCTATAACATGGGACGATTTTAAACAAAACCTATTAGAATTTTTTAAAGAAATAACCCTTGCACAACCCTTAGCCACATTAGAAGCAGTCTTCCAAGTTAAATGGAAGAAAGAGGAACACGAGGATTTAAACAATTTTATTACACGTACACACAAACTTGTAGGAGAAGCCCTCCGGGCCGCAGAAAATGCATGTGGCATAACTTTTACTTCGAAACAAAGAAATCTAATAGTAGCCACAACCATTTACCAAAACTTACCCGGAGCGCCTAAAAAAAAGTTTCAGGAGTTTTTAAATGTTGACAAACCTGTCAGTGTAGCCATAAACAAAACACGGGAACATCACCCCGATTTAGCAAACCAAACCTACCGAAAGGGTAGAGAAACCCCTGTACAGTATATTCAGCAGCAGCCACAACACCAATACCAACAGCAACAACAACAACAATATAAACCAAGGCAAATACAGGGAACACCCCAGAAACAAGCCCCCCAAACCCAGAATACACGCCCTCCTCCACAGTGTTTTAACTGTGATAGTTTCGGGCATATGATAAGTCAATGTAATTACCCCTCGTATTGCTCCCACTGTCACGAACATGGTCATCGCCGTGGCGATCGCCAAAAGTGTGCTGATAAAGCCCCTGCAGGGTATAGACCCCACTTTCAGAAACCAAACCAACCACGTCCCCAAAACGTATCCCAAAAGTCAACCAATCCCCAGAAACCAGTCCATTCCCAGCCTCAGTCGAACTACCAACCCAATAAATCACGACCACAGGGTCACCCACACTCTTACCCCATGTATAAACCCCAATACAACCAGCAAGGTCAACTAGTTCGGTACGTAGAAGTACCCGGGGAGGAATCATTTTCCCCAGAGAACAGTTTTCAAGAACACCCTTCAGCGTATGATATCCCCGTAGAATATGATCCAGGTCCTCCCATAGAAGACCATGTGATCCCTTTTTTAGACCCTACATTGGAGGCAGCAGTTCAACCTCCTCCCTCCTAAATTACAGTAGTAAGCCCAGATACGCACACAAACTCCCCATCAGGATAATAGGTGCGGACCTCTTAGATTTAATAATAAATTGTAGTACGGATAACCAAGATTTAACTGCTCTCCTAGATACAGGAGCACACGCAACGTTAATTAAGAAACAATGCGTAGATGAATTACTAGAGAGTACCAATTATAAATATGAACTTAAGGCACCATCCTGCCAACTTAGAGGAGTTACGGGCACACCCATACCCACATATGGAGAAATTGAGTTATATTTAGAAATTGGAAACGCGGTATACCCCGCGAAATGTTGTATAGTGGACACAGTCGCCACCTTTCAGACAGACATCCTACTAGGGATGGATTTTTTTAACCGGAATCAATGGGAGATTTACCCAGCCGGAAAGTTAGTAAAGTGTCGAAATAGGACACACCATCTCCGCGAGGATGACAGACAACTTAATGCTAATAGACTTAGCTCAGTTCAGATTTCCGAAAGAAATAGGAAACCCCCTCTACTTGATAGCAGATCAAGTCGGCCGGTTGCATCCAGAGGGACAACCGCTCCAGAAATCAGACCCCAGGGTAATCAGTTCCAGTTGTTGAATCCAGTTGGATCAACCCAGGCAGTTTCCAGACAGTCAGTTTCCAGTCAGTCAGTTTCCAGTCAGTCAGTTTCCAGTCAGTCAGTTTCCAGTCAGTCAGTTTCCAGTCAGTCAGCTTCCAGTCAGCCAGTTTCCAGTCAGCCAGTTTCCAGTCAGTCAGTTTCCAGTCAGCCAGCTTCAGTTCAGCCAATAAGGCAAATTTTAGTCGCCGAACCAGAATCAGATTCACAATTTTTCATATGCCCTACCGAGCATATAACAGTAGCACCTTATGAGAAGATTTGTTTCCTAGCAAAAGTAGTTAACAGTCAAGGAAAATTATTAGAGTCAGAGCGTACTCTGATTACAGAGAAAAGTAATTTCAAAAGAGATGTTCTTATTGCCCAAGTCCTTAGTCAGAGTCAGAATTCAGCTATCCCTGTTGTTTGTTTAAACAAAGGAGAAAGATCTATAGAATTAACTTCAAATCAGAAAATAGGAACTGTTTCCACAGTAGAAATAGATTCAGATTTCCCCATCAGTACGATAAATCGTGTTTCCAGTTCCTTAGAATTAAAGCCTTCAATATTAAAAGAAGAATATAAGAAATGTCTGAAGCACTCCCTTCAGGAGTCACCAGCTTTACAGGATCCCAAACTAATGGAATCACTTCTCGATTTCCTGATAAGAAATAAAGATGTGATTGCCCTAACCGGAGATCCTCTGGGCCGAACTAATTTGGTCCCTTTTGAAATCAAGTTGGAACCCAATTCCAAACCCATTTTCATTCCTCCCTATCGGGTTCCACATTCTCAGTTAGTCACTATTGAGGACACATCAAGGACATGTTGGAGCAGGATGTCATTCAGCCTTCAGCTAGTCCCTGGTCCGCTCCTATGATTCTCGTCTCCAAAAAGGACGGAACATCTCGCCCTTGTATAGATTTTAGACGCCTGAATAACATTACCATCCCAGACCGTTTCCCGATTCCAAACATGCAGGAAACAATTCTGAACGTAGGGAAAGCGAATTTTTTTCATCCCTCGATTTAGCATCAGGTTATTGGCAAATGGAGGTCAGTCCCGAATCTCGGGCAGTGACTGCTTTCTCCACTAACCGAGGCCATTACGAATTCCAGGTTTTACCTTTCGGAGTCCGAAATGGGCCTGCTAATTTCTCTAGGTTGATGAATATAGTCCTTTCCGACCTATTAGGTGTCGAAGCTCTCGTGTATCTTGACGATATTATCGTCTATAGTTCGGACATAAAAACACACTTTCAACGCCTTCATAATGTGCTATCACACTTGAGAAAAGCACACCTTAAACTGAAGCTTGCAAAGTGCAATTTTTTACAAGAATCCCTGGTATACCTAGGATTCCTACTCTCGTCCACAGGAATTAAACCTGATCCAGCCAAACTCGAAGCCCTGGAAAGGTACCCTGTACCCAAGACCATCGACGACGCCCGTGCATTTATTGGTTTTGTCGGATTCTATCGGAACTTTATCCCCAATTTTCGAATATTGCTAAACCTATTACTAATTTGTTCCAGAAAAATTCGAAATTTAACTGGGAATCCGATCACCAACATGCCTTTGAAACTTTAATTAATAAACTAACCTGTCATCCCATTTTACAATATCCTGATTATACAAGACCCTTCATCATAGCCACAGATGCTTCCTCCTATGGACTAGGAGCCGTCCTGTTACAGGACGTAGACGGTGTGGAATTACCCATTGCTTATGCCAGTCAACTTCTCTCTGCACCTCAACGGAATTATTCCACTACGGACCGAGAGGCCCTAGCGGTATATTGGGCTTTGAAAAAATTCCGAAATATCGTCTATGGCTACGATGTAACCATCAAGACTGATCATAAGCCACTCACGTACCTCTTCAAGGACAAGCTACTTGAAGGACGATTGAGTAGATGGGCTCTGTTGATTCAGGATTTTGCAGCGAAAATCGTATACAAACCGGGAAAACTGCAAGTTATTCCAGACGGATTGTCGAGACTCAAGCCCGACGCCCGAGTGAATAAAATAGGACTTCTTCCTGTGTTCGACTACGAGTGTCTGCAATACTCCCAACAACAGGACAACACACCCAAAACCTTCGGGCGCGCCTGGAACAAAAGGAACCATCGAAGGTAAAAGAACAGTACAACCTCAAAGATGGGCTCGTACATTTCAGGAACGAAGATGGAAACGACCTCGTGGAGATACCAAAGGATCTCGTTGATATAGCCATTGGACTTTGTCACGACTCACCTTTTTATGGACACATGGGGCCGGATCGCACCATCAAAAGTCTTTTGGAGCGATACCATTTTCCCGAGATGAACAGAACGGTACATGAATACATCGCCGAATGTCCATCGTGTTTAAAGCATAAGGGCAACGTACCATCCACCGCTCCAATGCATAAATATCCAGTATGCCAGAGGCCCTGGCAAAGAACTGGAATGGATATACTGGGACCATTTCCCAAAACATCAAAGGGAAATCAGTACATCATTGTGTTTACGGACCACTTCTCGCGTTACAGCGAAGTAGCCGCCATTCCAGATCAGACCTCGGAAACTGTGGCAAGAGCCCTAGTGGAACGCGTCATCCAAAACCATACCACTCCTTCCATCCTAATCTCGGATAACGCCCGTAGTTTCACTTCCAAACTGTTCGAGTCACTTTGTAACATGTGTAGAATTAAAAATACACACATTGTGGCATACCACCCGCAGGCAAACGGCTTAGTGGAAAGACACAATCGAAAGATCTTGGAAGCCCTGCGCCACGTTGTCGATGCATCCTCCCGTACATGGGATGATTCCCTTCCCATGGTACAAACAGCCATCAACAATGGCTATAATGTGTCCATCGGGGACACCCCTCATTTCGTTCTATATCACTACGACAAGCGTCTACCTTTTGATTTGCCCGACCAAACCGACCCGGCAGTCCTAACATCTTCCGAAATGGCAGAAGCAAATCAGCAACTAGCTGAACGATCTTTCAAGATTTTTGACATAATCCGCTATGCCCTCGACCAACGAAACCAACAGATGGAGCAAGAACAACATAGGCGTCATCCCCGTCAACGGACTATAATCGTTGGTATGCGATGTTATCTGAAGAGCGTGAAACCGCCAGGGGCTCATCGAAAATTATACCCGAAATGGGATGGCCCATATAGGATTATGAAAGACCTCGGAAAAAATCGTTATGAAATCCTCGACCTCCGGGATCATTCCAAACTAAAGATCATTCACGCTGACAATTTGAAGATAGCTTCCGAGCAACACCTTCCCAAAAAACAGCTGCCAGGCGTTCGAGCCGCCTATCCTTCAAAAGGTCAAGATATTAACAAATCGGGCAGGGATAAAAAACTGAAGTAGTCACCGCGGGAACCGCTACCCATGACGAAGATTGGTACCTCGTAATACCACCATTACTCGAGGCAATCTCTGAACAAGAGGAGGCCCCAGAGCCAAGCGTCCCATCGGACCCAGACCCTGGAGAAACCCCTTCGAGAGAATCACTCAGTGGAACTCCACCATCTCCTCCAACTCCACCATCTCCTCTGTCACCACCCTCGCCGATTGATGATCGACGCACGGACCCGACATACCGCCCGCAAATGCATCACCCACGTGAACTAGAACCTTCACATAAGAAACGAACCCGCTCAGAATCCGAGCTCAACGGTCGACCCCCATTACCACCAAAACGAGGCCGACCCCTTCGCCCACCAACACAAGTATCCACACAAGTATCCACACAACTACCCCCAGCTCCGTATAACTTAAGGCGTAGAAATGAATAAAATTGTCCCCCTTATAATTTTCCAAATTATTTACTCTTGTAGACCTAGCATTAAAATTTCTACCGGAGTTGTTATAGAAAAACTTGCAGAAGGTAAATTTTTGAAAGGGCATGCAGACCTTTATATAAATTTGCAACCCCCTGCTAGAATTAAAATCAATCTCCTTCAGATACAAACCCAATTAGAAACGTTTGAAAGTAAAGTCCAAAATTCTTTCCAAGGAAAAGATCAGATTAGTCGCGTTCTGTTAGAAAATACCCTCGAAAATATTCAAACTACAGCACGCGCCCTATCAGAAATATTAGCCTTACCATGGATACAAACTGAAACCAAAAATTCCGAAAACTTTAACCAAAGAAGTAAAAGGGGACTGATAGATATAGGAGGGAAACTGTTCAAAGGTTTATTCGGATTAGCAACCGAAGAAGATATTAAAAGAGTTGAACTTAAATTGAATCTCTTCGCTCGGAATCGACAATATAATGGACACATGTTAGAACAGACTATTAGGTCATTACACGAAACAATCGCTTCCTTCACTCCCTTTCGGACAGATTCACATACCTTGAATCCATGTTAGCTCAATACAAAGAACACAAACGATATCTAGAATTAATAGAAATAATGAACATACAAGTAACCCTAATCGATAAATACTTACAACGAATAAACTACGATTCATTCCAAGGTTTTGCGTGCAACCCAGCTAGCCCATGGAAAAATCACTCTTTCTACCCTAATACCATGGGAAATACTCCAGTCCTTGATTCACACCGCCCAGTCACAATTAAAATTATCACCCATATTCCCACTCAACCACACTAATTACCCTCAATTTCTAGAATACACCTGGACTGTACATGGACCACGCCCCTACACATACCTCATAATTATACCATTTTTCGATTTCCTCACTTATGACGTATATAGATTTCACCCTTTCCCAACACCCTACCAAAATAACTCTAATGTCTATCGATTGTATTTACCCACCGTACCACCTTACCTTTTCCTCACCAAAGATCTATCAGCTTATTCTATGATGTCAGATAGCGACGTCCGGCATTGCCGATTCCCGCAACCAAAAAACAACTCATCTGCCCTCCACTCAAACCAGTTATTCTTCCCACTACTAGGTCTTGCTTTGTCGATTTAATTCGTGACCGGCATGCCCCCGTATGTTCATTTAAAAAAATTTCATTCCCCTAAAACCATCCAACTACGAATTGGACCAGACATCTGGGTTTCCTTCGCGAACAGGACTGCCGCTACCCTCGAGTGTCCATCAAATTATTCCCTCATTACAATCCCTATGATTATTCGGCTACCAATTGGTTGCTCCTTGCGTTCAAAAGCCCTCCAAATATACAACCCGTATAAGGTTACCCTTAATAACTCATACCCATTTCCGTCGCAAATTAAATTTAAACCCGTCATAGAGATCTTAAATCTCTCCATAAAACCTGTAACCATCCTACCCGAACTGCATGCCCCTGAATGGAATGATCAATTGAGCCGGTTTAAAATTTCGGATGATAACCAAAACAACCTCTTACAAATACTACAACCGGTAACCATTTTCTCAACATCTGCCGTTAGTATCATTATTGTGTGTGCTATTATCCTCGGTGTATTTGTGATGAAAAGATCATTCTGGGAACAAAGAAAACCCAGTGACACGGAACATGAAACTATTTATGCACGACCAAGAGTGCGTACCCAGACCACGTGAACTAGACTTAAACCACCCGACTTATGTTGTATATATAAATCTGTATTATAAAACCAGTAGTTATCATCTAGTTAGCCTTAGTTAGGATGTTACGTTATTATATTAATATCATTCTAGAGGGAAGAGCCCTGTAAAAATGAACCATAAATAATTCCCATATTCCTATATTATCTTATCCTTCATGTAATTCTTGTATTCATTTATATAGTCTCTGTATCCATTGTAAGAAAAAGTATCCATTTTAAAAATTCATGTGTTATATGGTTCATGTATAATCTTATATATTTAACTTTATATAATGCCTATACTCCTATGTATGTACGTGTGTGTATTCATTTTTACATAAGGACCAAAATCGCCCAACGCGAGTTTGGATAAAATATTTGATTCACTTTCAACTTTGCTAAATAATTGGTGACTTGTTGTTTTTTAAAATCTCATAATCATTTTTTAGATTTCGCTTAATAAGGAATCCTGTTAAGCTTTGCAATGTTCACATTTTGTATACACTCTCTTTCGTTATAAACAATGAGATCATGTCTTGCCTAAGCATTAAAATTGTACATCTTAAACCTTAAAATTTCACTCATATGCATATTTTAGTGTAAAGATGCATAGTCCGATTTCCACTTTTAGTTAACTTGGCAGATCATGATAACATCAGATCTGAAAAGTCGCGGTTTAAGATAAAAATATGGTTTCGTCTTCAAATATTTTGTTTACTCGTTCAAGCCTTACCACAGCTAAAAAATTTACTTATTTTTAAATATTGTGCAAAAATAATACAGCCTTCTTAGCATTTAATAATAATAATGTTAGCAGTTTTTGGGTATATAAACCCATTCAAATTCATCCATTGTCATTCAGAAGCTAATTCAGAGGCTGAGCACTACCTGTATTTTTTTAGCAGTAAAATTACAGTTGAAGCTAGTTTTTACCTTATCCTTCGAGCCTTGCTCTCTTCAGAAAAACTTAGAAAACTTTCCGGATACGCTATAAGAAGAATCCGGAACCTTCAGCATTTAGATTGCAAATCTACCAGAGTCCTCCGAGCCACTATAGAAGAACTCGGAGAGTAACATAGAAGAAAAAACCACTTCAAGGCACCTATCCGTTGCTTGCCTCCTAAACCAGAACCCCCGTCAATCCGAACCACCCCAGGGCCATAGACGGAGGGGTTAACATATATATATATATATATATTTGTGAGTGACCCGTTTTATATATATATATATATATGAAAATTATTTCACGAAAGTAACACGTGAAAAATATTTATGATGAATAAAACCACGAAGGAAAGGAAACACAAAATGGTGCTCAAGCGCTTTCGTCTAATGACATCCTGAGGATGTCATTAGACGAAAGCGCTTGAGCACCATTTTGTGTTTCCTTTCTTTCGTGGTTTTATTCATCATATATATATATATATAATACAGGGTGGCCCAAAAGGCACCTACCAACATTAACTTACATTTATTCCGAAATGAATAGAATTCAATGAAAATTTGCTGACACACTATACTACTCACGCCATTTGTTTAACATCAGTTTGGAGAGAATGTCATTGGTATGGACTATCGGAAGCACTATGGAAGCGGCATTGATTGGCCTGCCTATTCGCCTGATCTCAATCCGTGTGACTTCTTTTTGTGGGGAAACCTCAAAGATAGAGTTTACCAGAGCAACCCCAAGACTTTGCTTTGGAGGAGCTGAAATCATCGATTAACGTCCAATCGTTGACATTCCGACAGAGGTTCTCCACAGCGTGGTATCGAATTTTGGGATGAGGTTGCGAAAAATCGTCGAAGTGGAGGGACAGCACATCGAACACATTGTCATATAAATGGCTTGAGATGCTGATTTGAATGGCGTTTGAACTATCTTTGTACTCTCACTAGTTTTGGTGAAATAAAGGCTTAAACTTGGTAGGTACCTTTTGGGCCACCCTGTATATATATATATATATATATATATATATATATATATATATGGGATGAATTTCACAATTAAACACGTGAAATGAATGAATGCTGGAAATCCACAAGGAAAAAGAAAAACGATTCCAAGGCCTTTCGTGTATTCAGTCAGAGCTACACCTCGTCAGGGAATGAAGAAAGAAGGCAAGATGCCCATAAATATATACAACGTAGTGGAAACCAAAACAATTAGCACATACTTAACAAGAGTTAATGAGAGGCAAAAGGAATTTTAACAAGATATTGTAAATTTTATACATTCCGCACTGTTATTGAAATTGTTTTTAAAATGGATAAATGCACATTCTAGAATATTTCTTTCTATTATATCCCTGTTTTCAACAAGCGTTTAGAACTATTCCACTTGATGCTATGATTACATCTATACATATGGTTAAACAAAGCATTGGAATTATTAGCTGTTCTACACGCATATTTATGCTGTTTTACCCTAATATCTAACGTTTTACCCTTTTGGCCTATATATACTGAGTTACATTGTGTACATCCAATCGAATACACACAACCAACCAGATTATCCGGGCTATTCTTTATTAGGCAAGATTTAACAGTATTATTATACTTAAAGACTACATTGATGCCAATTGCTTTAAGTAAAGTCGGAAGATATTGAAAATTAACATGGTAAGGTAGGCTAAGGATATTTTTACGCTCAAATTCCTTTACAATTACATTATTATAATACCTATTCTTGGCTTTCCTAAGACAGTTATCTAAAAATGAAATAGGAAAACATAATTTAGTACCAATATTCATGATATTGCATAACTCGGAATCTAAAAATTCAGGACTGACAACTCTCAATGCTCGAAGAAACATAGCAGAGAAAATAGAGGATTTAATCGAGGGATGATGGTCAGAATAAAAATGCACATAAGAGTTATTATTAGTAGGCTTGCGATAGACTTCAAATTTGAACTGATTAGAGCATCTCCAAATTTTTAGATCCAGAAAAGATAGGCTTCCATTATTTTCTTTTTCAACTGTGAACTTAATAGATGGGACTAAATTGATGAGCCTACCAAGAAATAAGTCAACATCCAAATTATTAGGCCAAAGGCATAAAATATCATCTGTATACCTGTACCAAACCAGGTTAAAATTAACAATCGAAGGTAAAATTCTACTTCCAAAAATTCCATATATAAATTAGCTAGTACGGGTGAAAGGGGATTTCCCATCGCCAATCCAAATGACATAGCATAAAACTTATTTTCAAACTGAAATTTACAATCTTTGACACAAAGCTTAATTAACTCAATAAGAGTGTTGTGTTGAACAGGGAAAGAATATTCAGAGATCTTATCTTTTAAAAAATCAAGTAGGTCATCAACAGGGACTTTTGTGAATAACGAGCGTACATCAAAGCTTACCAATTTGAAATTAGGGTCATTAGGAAACTTCAGTTTGTCAATAAGATCCATGCTATTTACAATACGTGACTTAGAAACAGAGCCAACTAACGGCGTTAATAAACTAACTAACCATTTAGATAGCTTATAGGTTACGGAGCCTACTGAGCTAACAATAGGCCTCATGGGATTATTAACTTTGTGTGTTTTTACTAAGCCGTACAGATATGGTAGTGACGGATTGATACTAAGAAACTGCTGCGAAAGCCCATTGTAGTTATTTTTTAATATTTCTCTTAATTTTCTGTTAAACATTTTATTAACATCCTCCAATGGGTCTCTATTTAGAGGTTTGTACGTGTCACGATCACTTAATGACGTATTAATCTTTTCAACATAACTGTTTTTTGTCCATGATGACGATCGAATTAGATTTGTCCGCTTTAGTAATATGTAATGAATCATTATTTTTAAGTGTTTTTAGGGCTTTTTCAAACCTCAAAGGATAATTCGATTCATATCTCGTATTAAAAGCACTATACACACAACCTTTGGCTAAAGTCACCTCACTTTCGGATATATTACTATGTTTTTCAAAATTAATAAAAGACTTAGCAATCAGTAAACTGCTGGGCATTTTTGGGACAGATAATCCTAACCCAAAACCTAACGCACATTTCGTATTGAAGTCTAGCTTATGGGACGACAAGTTAACAATATTACTAAAATCACTCTTTTTAGTCCAGTAAGCAGTAACTATTACGAATTAAATCCTCCAGTCTATTGTTTAGTTTTCTGTTCTGAGTTCTGCATCTCCTACGTAAGTTGTTGTAAATATCGTCCAAGAGTGTACTTCTCCACGCATGAGGAACGGTGGAAAAAAAAAAAAAAAATTTCTTACTTCGGACTCTCTGAAGGCGTTCTTCACTTCGATGCGGGCTATATTAATATGTTTCTTTAAAAATAATTCTTTCGGTGTCACCAAACGGTGTATCGTCTAACATACGGTACTGCATGAGCAATAGCAGAACGGTAACTACTAAAAATCGATCGGAGAGAAGGGAATATGGTTTTGTAAAAAGAGCAACAGTGAAGAGGACCCGCGTGGGCTCCATTATATGGGATGAATTTCACAATTGCAGGAATGTAGAAAATTGACAATATCTTGTTAAAATTACTTTTGCCTCTCATTAACTCTTGTTAAGTATGTGATAATTGTTTTGGTTTCCGCTACATTGTATATATTTATGGGCATCTTGCCTTCTCTCTTCATTCCCTGACGAGGTGTAGCTGTGAATACACGAAAGGCCTTGGAATCGTTTTTCGTTTTCCTTGTGGGTTTGTAGTATATATATATATATATATATATATAT
This sequence comes from Bathynomus jamesi, assembly GCA_023014485.1. Taxonomy (NCBI): domain Eukaryota; kingdom Metazoa; phylum Arthropoda; class Malacostraca; order Isopoda; family Cirolanidae; genus Bathynomus; species Bathynomus jamesi. The sequence continues at coordinate 385,491 of JAJOZX010003294.1, read as the reverse complement.
ATATATATATATATATAGGCCCTATATCACGCATCGCGTGAAAAACACGCGCTAGAGCTCCGCCCATTTTATGACGTGTCTATGATGTCACTACCTTTCAACCATTCCGGAATACAGAGGCCTCCAGCGGCCTCAGATGACATCGGAGACCGACGCCACATAGCCTCTGTTCTTTCCCGGCCTCAGTTACCCCTATCCCCCAAGTCTCATCCAAATCTGGCCAGTGGTTTGGCCGGCCATAAGTAACCGTTTTTGAAGAGGAATTAAATGAGAGTGTATAAGTGACTTTCAATTTACCCTAGAAGTTATAACGAGAGCTATAGGACAAATGAAATCACATTCAGCTGCAGGTGCGGACAAATGGAATGTTTTGTTGATTAAAAACTGTAAGAATGAAATAGTTACATCCTTGGACACAGGGGAAATACCGAGCATATTAAAAAGAGCGAACTTTGTCCCTATATATAAAGTGGGGGATAAGTCTCAAGCAAAGAACTATAGACCGGTGTCACTGATATCACATCTCACCAAAATATTTGAAAGAATAGTCAGAGAGAAAATATATAAACTTTTGGAAACAGGAAAGATTCAGTGAGAACCATCACGGCTTCCGATCAGGAAGCTTGTGCCTATCACAACTAATAGAGCACTATAACAGTATCATAGACACACTTGAGAGCAGTGATAACTACGATGTAATGCACACAGATTTTGCTATAGCATTCAATAAGTGTGAACATGATATAATAGCACATACAGTAAAACAGTAGCGTAGCCAGGGGAGGCACAGGGGCACGTGTCCCCTTACGATCTACGTTACTTAATGCGTTTTGGTTGTACAGTGGTATAGATAATTAATTAACATCAATAAATATTTTTTCAGTTTTACATTGACTATGGCTTACTTCAAATTCAGTCACACATACCTACCCAGAATCACAATCAACATTCAACAGTTGTCATGGAAACAATGGGGCATGCACTTTCAACACTCTGACTGCACGCTCGAGACGAAATAGGGAGGTCTGGGAAGGGGTCGCCTTGATATCCGCAACCGCCACGGAGCAAGCTTACCTTGAACAAACACCTCATTCTGCCAGTCAGTTCATAACAAACCCGCTTACTGGCAGGGCCGGCGAAAGCTGCCACAGGCCCGGGGAAGGATTGGTATATGGGCCCCCCTGTTTACTCAGTATTTTATTATGAATATTTTTTGTGTACATAACAAGCAAACTGATTATATGACCAAGTCACTATTCAAAACATACAATATGATAATCTCTATAAAATGTATGTTCATTAATTATATTTCCTCTCTGTTATTTAATCAATTGCTTTATTAATATTTTTAGATTTTATCCCCATTCTTTTCGGGCCCCGGGGATTTAACCTGGCTTCCCCGTCCTCTCAGCGGCCCTGCTTACTGGCAACCTCTCTTCTGCTGCGCTGGCTTTAGATGCCTACACCCCACCCAGCATCCATCATTTCTTACAACAATGGAGCTGGAAAATAAGAAAAGAAAAACCCCAAAGCAGCAAAAAATTAACAAGTACTTTCATTCAACAGCCAAAAAGGTAAGCTCAGTTTCTTAAGACTGCAAGAATTTAATGATTTTTCAGATTTTTTTAGTTGTAGCTCGTAAATTTGTGTTCTCAGTTAACTTGCATGTGTGAATATGTTTCATGTTCGTCACAGTGTGTGTACAATAGACCCTATTTGACTGACGTCATATTCCTACCTTGTCAAACAAAAGGTTGGCAAAATATTGCTGAGGCTTGAAGTATTAGTGTTGTTACCGGTCACAAGTATCTCACCACGCCATCCACGAGCTCTGAGTGAATGGCTTTTCAGTTCTGCGAAAAATTTAATAGCCGACGCACGTAATTGTTTAGCTCCTGATGCTGCTGAACGGCTAATTTTTCTACACAATAATCTACTTGTCTTAAATTGCAATTACTGTATTAGGTTTTGGTTTTTTCTGTAATTATTATTACAGCTTGTTAATTTTTCTCTTAGGTTGTCCCTTATTAGTAGGCCCAGTGGTTGAACTGTAAAATTTTAACAAGGGCGATGGTAGTGATTAGTGAGGGCGGGTAGGGTAGTTAACAAAGGGGGATGTCATCCCCCTCACCCCCATCAATTCTTATTTTATACATTTTATATATATTAATATTTTTTTTGTTATAATAGTAATATCAGATAATTTAGAATAAAAATATCAGTAACTTGAAACTATTCGGCTATTCTGACTCCGACTGCTGTATTAAGTCGGATTAGCGAGGATTTACATTACATATAATTTTTAGGATGATGTTACAGCGTATGGATCTTTTCCGTTCTACCCCAGCAACAATTTCTAGTGTAGTTTTACTTGCTGAATTCAATAATATATATTTTATTTTGGAGAAAGTATTCGTGCTTTAGTTATGGTTATAATTATTAATTTTTTTCTCTCTTTTAAAGATAGATATTGTTATGGATGATAAATGGAATTTCATAAACATAGTTAAGGAAATAACGTTCTACCCCAGCCTTCTTTAGTTAACCTTATAAGGCTAACTAACGAAAATATCACGACCTAACCTAACCAATCGTCAAGGGCGTACAGTTGATTTAGCTAAACAAAGGAACGAGACACATTGGGGAACATCTAGAAATATGATAGATTCTTATTTACGTGAATTTCTGTGGAGAAGAAGACAAAAAGGAAAGGACATTTTTATTGAAATCTTAAATGCAATCTCTACTTTTAAATAAAATAAACGGACTATAACTCTTTTGTTATTAATTTCTCCAAAATAAGATATATATTATTGAATTCAACAAGTAAAACTACAGTAGAAAATAATATATAATTTCATTTTTTGTTGCTGGGGTAGAACGGAAAAGAGCCCAGCGGGATAACGTATTTTATAAAGTTACTAAAAGGGTTGTTATTTGATTCTGAGTTAACAAGGGGATGCCATCTCTTATTTAGACAACAAAGGGGATGATAATTTGATTTTGAGTTAACAAAGGGGATGCCATCCCTCATCTCCCCTCAATTCGAGCCCTGGGGCCTGAGTATGACTATACCAAGTTGTATTTGTTTGTAATTATTCTTTGAAATATTAAAAAGATATTTTAAGTTCCATTTTCTAAATCACAATATTTACCCAAATTATCAAATATTCGGTATTCGGTTAAAAACATCAAAAGTATTCGGCCGTAATACCAAAGACCGAATATCCTCATCTTTTATCGAATACCGAATATTCGATACATCCCTAATATATATATCCATTTAAAGCCTGAATTTTTTGTAGGCTTGAGTTATGAATGCGCGTATTTGAAATGTTACCAATTTGTAGTGGTCGTCGTTAAAGGGTTAAATATTATTCACACATTACAGTATTCGGTTTGCTAATTATATCTGAGTCATAATGGTTTTATAATTTAGATTATTATTTATTTTTGTAAAGATAGAAAAGTTTCTGCCAAAATAAAAAACAAAATCGTGAATTAAATGGAATTTTTTTTATTAAAGTTTTCCTTCAAATCAGTCTCTTTTTTCTTTAATTTTAAAATGAAAGAAAATGGAGCAAATTGAAATATTTTTTGTTTAATGTTTCTGCAGTCAAGATATATAAATTAATAAATCCTTTTAATCTATACGAGGACTGTCCCAAGCCAGTCTTAGGAATGGGGAGCTGTGCAATGACGAATGCGCTGCGAGTAATATATTTGGCTCAACCTAAACCCAAACTTAATTTTCTTAAGGTAAGGTAAATTTCCTGGTTGCTGGCACAACCGTCCGTCTCAGTGCCATCTGGTGGCCGAAAGATGATAATGCATCAACCAACCAACTAGTTACAAAATCCCTTTACAAAAAATACTAAACAAATCTAAACTGGTATTGTTCCGTTATCTTGCGATAACTTAATTTAACTTAACCTTAATTTAGCTTAACTTAATTTAACCTATCCTAATCTAGCCTAAATTAACTTATTCTAATGGTAAAAAAACTTGTTCATAAAATGTCACGTCAACGAAATGTGGTCAGCCGTCCAGTTCCATCTTCGTTTGAGTTCTCTTTACGACAGGAACGAGGTCAGTGAAAAATAACTCTTACCCAAATCCGTGATCTCTGAAAGCGCAGTTATGCAATTTCCATATCATTCATCGTGACACGAAAGGAGTAAATTGATGAAGCCTCGAGAAACCTCTAATTTATTCTTTAAAGAAGGACTTTAAGGAGAGAATCACAAAGGGAGGGAAGGGCAAAGGAAGGCATTTAAAAAAGCGAGAGTCTCGTTAAAGGTCTACAAAGAAAGGCCCACTGGAAGAAGGCACCGCAGAACGACCTACCTGGGCTGCAGGTGTTTCTCGTATAAAGGAAGCGATAAGGCGCGGTGGGGCAAAGACGCAGGTAGGCTTAATGGCCGCTTCTCAAAGTGGCTTTTATTGCCTCTTCGCCTTTTAAGAGGACAAAGCGACGAAGGAAAGCGGATAAAAAGCTCTCACAAGCTCCACAAAGGAAGGAAATTTCCCACGAACGAGAAGGAGGAGGCCAACACTTGTAATTAATGCATTTAAATGTTAAGGCAAACCCTCTCTAAACTACTGCTATTCACCAACTCCGGTAAAAATACGTCTTTTCAAAATAAAAATATCGACTGCCATTTTTCTTTTAAAATTTATATCATCCGGTGTTAAATCATTTGAATCTCCATGGATTGGACTTCAATGCATTTTTCTTGTGGAGTATCCCTCAAAATTTTGGAAATACTGCATGACACTGTCCAGAGACATATTTTATTTCTTTTCACTCAAAAACAGTTAAGAGATCTTTCTCGAAAAAAGGACTTTAACAATTTTTAATTTTGTACCTATTTGAAATAAAAAAAAATTGTTGAAAGTCAATTGTTAAATTAGAACCGACTCCATTCTTTTATATTAATTTATATTAAACATAATAAAAAGATAATATCAGTTAAAAAAAATAACGAAAAGATAACGGGTTTTCCACTACATTAAATCGTTACAGACTTAGTAGATTACTATTAACTGTAAGTCTGTAACAATAAGAGAATCTTCAACAGGTGTTCTGATTTGTATTTTCTTTAATACCATTTTCCTCAATGTTCTTAAAAACAAATCCTTTTTTCACTGAATTTAGGCTGTTTGGCTTAAACTTGGCTCTTACGTCACTTTATTGGTATAAAAATAAACTAAATTCATTGATCTTATTGTTTATACGAGCATAATAGAGCTAATGAAGGTGTCCCCTTGTCATAAAGGGTAACTTACGAAAGTTTCACCCTACCTCAGCAGGGCCACCCCTCCCCTCACATGATAGCGACTCTTTCCGAAATGATGGACAAATTATTGCTCCCGTAATTCATTTATTGAAGGTCCTATCAAACCCCATTTCTCTGAGAAGAGAGTTCAAACACGGCTGAAAGCGCAACTTTGTAACGAGCACTCATGGAGAGGTGGAACGAAACTTTCTTTGAGTTACAAAGGAATAAGGAAGAATCTTCAACAAGGAAGAACAATAAAGAAGAACAAGGAAGACTCTTCAACAAGGAAGAACAATAAGGAAGAACAAGGAAGACTCTTCAACAAGGAAGAACAAGGAAGAATCTTCATTTGATTTATATTGGGATAAGTGGGTTAACTTGTCACAAGACACAATATCTTTTAATTCATAAATTTAAGTATACTATATTCTGATACAATAATATTCGAACTGGGCAATTCCGACCTTTCTGGAATCAATTCCAGTTCCAATTACTCACAAAAAATGAAAACGGATTTCGACGATTCCTCGAAGTAATTATCTCGACTAAAAACCCATTTCAAAGGAAAGCTTCTGTTGGATGATGAACTAAACACGAACCATCCAATTATTCATTCATACATACATACCCCCTCGGTGGTGTAGTGGTTAGCATCGCTGACTACAAACCCGTCGATCCCGGGATCGAGACCCAGTGACGGCAGACGACGCGCAGCAAAACCTAGCTGTTCATCCTTCCACACAATAAAGAAATTGGATGGTAGATAAATGGGTATCTTAGTGGTTAAGACAGTAGACGTGGGGTGGGGCATGGTTCAGATTCCACGTTAAACTGTAGGTCTAGGGTGGAGTGACAAACTTGACCTTCGTCAGAATGAACAATTCGGGCGGAAGCAAAACCAAGGTTACAAGAAAAGTTACGTTTTAATGGTTTCAATATTTCGCTCTATTTTACTTTTACTCTTTCAAGCCAGCGTTCCGTAACGCTGTTTCCGTATAAGGGTCAGGGGTTCGACTCACGCTGGTAATAATAATCTAAGAGTTATCGCAATGGACCGCATTAGTCTGGGCTGAGCACCGTGCCAGTTTCAGACAAATTAACCCGCAAGGGTAGCCTAGTGGTATAACGTCATACTTTAATCTCAAAGGCCTGGATTCCAATCCCGCTTCGGACTTCAGATTTAAACTATTAAGGTTCCTCTCTGGGCCTTGGTGGGGTAGTGCATGGTTCGTATCCCGCGTAAAAGTGTAGGTCCCTCCGTCACGTGACCTTAGATGTTAGGAGGATGTTAAACGACCCCAAACATTATTATTTATTCAAACAAATGTAGCTACTTAGTTGAACCTCATATACCGTACATCTGCCAACCAACAAGGGGCCAAATTTTTATCTTTGTGAATAAGTGTGGTGTAAGTGCAGCCTTCACGGTGATCAAGTAGTTTCGTCTCTGAAAGTGAAGTTAAAGTGCTCGGGTTCGTTCCCAGCCTTCTCCTCTCTTCGATTAGGAAGCGGCTCTCATTCAAAGCGGGTTAAATAAAGGCGACAGTCGAGCAATGTGCTCCGCCTACTGTGGGCCGGGTAAATGACCTTTACCTTACATGGCATAAATACCGAAATCACGGGAAACAATTGTGTATTTAGTGTGTCAAAACTGTTGTTTATCTTTTCAAATTGAATGAGTTCACATTTCGGTTTTCTTTCATGATTCCAGGTTCATCCACGTTTTTAGACTTCGCCTGTTTTCATCCGAATTTTTCATATTTCAACTCGTTTATAGTCTGGTCACGTGATCGCTCATCATAAATCTTTATAGACCTATTGCAGTCATGCTAAAATTAAAGTGAAAAATGATTCCAAGGCCTTTCGTGTATTCAGAAGTACACTTCGTCACCTCCCTGACGAGGTGCACTTCTGAATACACGAAAGACTCGGAATAATTTTTTTTTCCTTGTGGGTTTGCATCATACATCCATTTCACGTGTTTAATTGTGAAATTAAACACGAGGCCCGTGGTGTAGTGGATAGCATATCTGACCGGCAATCGGAAGATCCTGGGTTCGATTCCCGGGCGGTTACCTCATTTTTCATTTGTTCGTTATTTCTCTTCCTCGTGTGCAGAACACTCCTCTATACTTACGTCGTTTCTATACATTAATATACTGCGTGGTCATTGCAGTTAAATGTGTGTGTGTATATATATATATATATGTAGATCAGTATAAAAACCAGAATTTTCACCTATCAGAAATCATTATGAACAATATTAGCATCTTATTGCTGTAGATAATTTCAAAGTTTTAACATCTTCACCACAGTCTAGCGATTTCACAGTTTTGGAATCCTTCTACATCAGTGGTTCTTAATCTTTTTATCATTGTTATTCCCCTGAGAGCTATCCAGGGAAATTAGGATTACTCCCCATCACGAAAAATGGTAAAAAAAAATGACAAAAAATGATCTGAGGAATGGTTTATTTAATCAAATTGAACAAACATTTATAACTAACTTGAAATTTACCCTCCCCCCTCCCGGGAGTAATTACGCTCAAGTTAAGAACCACTGCTCTACATACACCATCTCAAAACCACACTTAATGAGCACTCTTTCGCCCCTAAATTACATGCAGTATGATCAAACCAACAAACTAACTTTTTGGTCTGGCCGTTTTCTCTTCATTGTTTCTTACTTGTAGTTTAACTTCAAGGTCCTCTGGTTGGTCACAACGGCAACTTTGTATTTGTGAATATTTTCAGTTTTTAAATGTAATTTTTAATTTGAATTTTAAATGTAACTTTAATTTTTCTTTACTAGCTACAGAAGAAAGGAAATGTATATTTATGTGGTCTCTCTCTCTCTCTCTCTCTCTCTCTCTCTCTCTCTCTCTCTCTCTCTCTATATATATATATATATATATATATATATAACGTTATAAGCCACATACAACTTCGTACATGTTATACATCTTGCAGCTCCACCATAAAGGAGCTGTATACAGTGGGGCACAAAAAGTTTTGAACGAAGTTACCTGAACATATATTGTACACATGAATTTTTCTAATCAAAGTACCCTATTTCCCTGAGTATATAATTATTTACAATGTCCATTAATAGCATAGTCATCTAATACAAAGGTGTTAAAGTTAATTTTCAAATAGGCAACATGACACATTTACACAAAAGTGAAAGTCCGCACATAAAAATCAGTACGTTCCGATTTAGTGGGAAGACTGTTAGTCCCTTTTTGTCGGGCGATAGCTCGTCAATTTTAGGTGCTAGGTTCGAAACACCAAGTCTGCGTGGAGATAAGTATCTGTCAGTCGGTTCGTAACTTGGATTTGGTATATTTAATCCTCGAATTGCCTTACAAATGTAGATGCTTCCGAAACGCGACACAAAAGTCCACGCGAATTTTAAAAGGTCTCAGAATTGTTCCGTTGATAAAGCCTTGTAGAACGCCACTAAATTACCCTCATTAAAGTTGTCCTTCAACACATGGTTACACTGCAGTTCACTTCCATTTATAGCTTGATTTTTACATCGTTATTAAAGGGTTTTCAAATAAACGAATCTCGCTGGCATGTGTAGAGAAATACCTAAATCTCTCATTAAATTAGCTTGCAGTAATTCTGTGAAGCTAATAATGCGTCTTACTGGAATGTCACTGGTAATTGAAGTGTCTCGATGTAGTTCAGTATAGCAGCTGAAGGGTGGAACTGCACTCTTATCGAAATGTTGCCGAACTAGTTTCAACTATACACTGTATTTTCTGAACAAGAATAAAACATAAAAATTGGTGGGATTAAGGTGGGCTGGATCCGACGCGTGAGCTGTATGTTGGGTACCCCTGATCTTAATAGATCATCATTTAGTATGTGGCCCAGACACTCTGTCTGGGTCAGATCTGACAGCACCATATCATTTAATTTAAATTCAAGAGATTTTGCATACGTGTAGTCCTTGATCTTCGTAATCATAATATTACTTTGCTATACCTTTCACAAACTTTCAAAAGTGTGCTGAGCCCTTTTGCAGATGATGAAATGAGAGCTAGATCATCTGCATATATCAGATGATTAACAATCTTTGTACCAGCATAGCAACCTATTTTACAAGTGTTCAGTACATCAGATAGATTATCCATGTTTTTTTTTTTGCAGGAAGAAGGCGGCAAGGATGAGCGCCCACAAAAACGACTTCCCTTCTCCCCCACATACAAGAAGGAGAGAGCCAAAATCAAGGTCTCTGAGGTCCACAATGCCATTTCATCAATTTTTTTAATAAATTTTGAAAAGATTGTGTAGTGTGTAAAACGCATGTGTCTGTAGTGAAGAACAGAGGAAGAAGTGTGTGTTCGAGAGCATGCTGGACTGTCCACATGGTAAATGAGACACGGAAAAAGATGAACTAAAGAGGACAGTAACAGGAGAAACGGGAGTTCCATTAGTCCCTTTCTCCTACCTGATGTTCCGCCTCGGTGTACTTCCGTGATCGATTGGTGTCTACAGCCTTCTCCTAAAAAATATCGAAGAGATACATTGAATAGATAGGGAGATAATGTCCCTCCCTGCCAGATAACACTTGTAACAGAAAATGGCTCTGAATTGACCCCCAACCTATACTACAGTCATTGTCTGGTGATTATATCAGAATATTAACACATGAACTGAATAACCAGGAACATTATGATTTACAAGTTTCATAAATAATTTGCCATGATTAAAACAATCAAATGCTCTAGAGGCATCCAAGAAACACAAAAAGACATTTGTATTTAAAGTTTGGTATTTACAGACCATCTCCTTCAGGGCATGTCAGTACCATGATTCTTTTTGAAACCAAATTGGTTGTCACTAGTGTACAAATAACATTCAAATCATAAATGCAAAAAACGTCACTTTTCTACGTGAAAGTCAAACCATGATAATTAAAACCCACTCTAATAGACAGAGTTTATTTCCATAACAGTTTCGATGCCCACTGGCATCCTCTTCGTTTTTCTGTATCCACCCGAAGAGGATGCCAGTGGGCATCGAAACTGTTGTGGAAATAAACTCTGTATATTAGAGTGGGTTTTTATTATCAACATTCAAGTCTATTAATTAGTACATATTCAAACAGACATAAAACTCAGACATAACACTGGCTAACACATTATTATTAACTCTATCGTTCTTACTTTTTATTAGGCCTACTGGCACTAAAACAACTGATAATATGTATCTAGCAAAATACCATGTATCAGTAAACTTGTAAAGCACACAGCTCACAAAGGCAATATTCTATCACTACTATATTTTAGATATTATATTATTGGTTCTATGTAGAGAAATTAAATAACTCACTACAGTATTCTTTCCATAATTTGACTATATTCTCCATCCCAGATACATTTTCAATGGTTGCAGGAACATTGTACTATTATTTATTGATTTTAATTCTTCCCAAAAGTCTCTTGGATTCTTACTGGCGAACTTTTTAGTCACAACATCCCTCCTGAGCTCATCTTCATGATTTTTTATGTACCTTAATACATACTTGAACCTGGTATTAGCCCTATGTTTTCTATTTTAATACATAGCTTTGCCTGGGCTTTAGGGTTGCCACTTGCCACCTCCAAAGCTTTCCGAGTTCGGAGATTTTAGATTAACAATTATTTTAGGAGCGGAAACGCTTTTCCGTACTTTACTTTGTCACTGGTTGATTAATTGATTATAGAGAACATAAAAACATAGAACAAACAACATAAGAACAAACAGACACGTACAAAAAATACTGTCCGTCCCATAAACGCATGAATGTACGTACTTCGAATTACTCTGTTATTTTCTTTTGTATTAAAATTGGCAATAAGAGTATGTTACTGATAACTACAAAACATAATGATGCTTTCATTTTAAATTTTAATTTAATAAAAATTCAAACTTTATGGTTTACTTCTATTTACTGCCATTTAAAGCCGTACTTTTTGTTGCCCATTCCAGCCTTCACGAGAGGGTTTATATGCGACAGAAATTCAAGAAAATTGGCACAAGTCATCCCATCAGGTAGAGTTGACAGTGAAATATATTTTTTTGAAAAGTAGCGAAGTTTATTAAAATACATATAAAGCAAACATCATTTTAAATTAAACTTAAGATTTGTACAAAGATTTAAAAAATTAGCTTAAAAATATTTAAATTATAAAGTCTGCTAACAGATCCTAGAATGAGTGAAAATCCGGAGATTTTATAATTCTGACCTATTCCGAGAGGAGTCCGGAGACAAGAATATATATCCGGAAGAATATATATAATTTCATTACTAGGGTCCAAAACAGCTCTAATGTGTTATTGTACAATGTTCTGTCTTCAGATACTGTGTACGTCTCACCTTATGGCAGTCTTGGTTCAGACAACTGCTGGTTTACAATACCTTATTTTTGTAATGTAGCAAAGATTACATATGCATATTAAGTTGTGTTATAATAAGTGTTATAACAAGTGGCTATGTTATAATAAGTGTTATAAGTAGGCTGACCATATTTCCTCGAGACAAAAACGGGACAATGGGATGGCAAAAAAGGGACGGGGGTTATGTAATATTCTGTATTCATGAAAAAGTAAGTACATAAACATATTGAGCTTACAATTATTCTTCAGTGACAGAACCCATACAAAAATTTAGGTAGACGTAGAGGGGGACTGTATTTCACCACGATCGTACCATGAATATTTCTCCGATGAAGTAATCTTACGCAGCAAATTTCGGTCTTTCAACACCTTATCATAAAACTTCTCACACTCCATGACACAATTTTGTCTTACACTAACATAGCCCTCATTGTCTCAACACTTAATCTAGATTTCTCCTTTGACCACATACTGTTCATAACAGAAAATATTCTCTCAACAGGTGCTGTACTTCCTGGAAGACAGAATAAACTCTACAATATTACAAAAGTCTTATAGGTTATGAATAATAATTTATGATTGACCAATATTAAAGTATATTTATAGTTTTTATTAAAAACGGGACAAAATTGACATTTTTATTAAAACGACGGGACGGCCAGGAAATATAAAAAAAACGGTACTGTCCCGTTCAAAACGGTACGTATGGCCAGCCTAGTTATAAGTGTTATAACAAGTGGCTATGTTATAATAAGTGTTATGGTTAAGTGGCTATGTTGGCCTTATTTTTATATTATTTTTGTATTAAGTTCAATGTATACGTAAGATTGTACTTGTATGTTAGGTTAAGTGGCTATGGATTGTGAATGATCCGCAATAAAGATGTTTTGTTTTTTTGTTTGTTTGTATGTATTTCAAAAAGAATTTCAAATAGTTTACGGTTTAATCGCTTTAAAACGTTTTCTTTAAAAAGTTATTGAAAGAGTGCACGAATTAAAGGATAAACACTTAAAAATAAATCAGATAAATTATGATAATAAAATATAATAATATTTACAACTGGTAATCTCGTAGGAGTTGCAATCGTTGATCCCTCATTAGCAACTATTTTCTGTATGTTAATTATGGTGCACCTCTTTCATCTTTCCAGCGAGTATAGACTTAATTTAAGCAAAATTTCTCCGTAATTTAGTTCTTTGCAGGTTGCAGCCATTGATCTTGGTTGCGAACTTGTTTTAAATAACTAATTTCTTATACATATACTTGTATAAAATATTATGCATATATTATATATACACGCTTTTTTTTTGTTTTATGCAGGAAAGAAGTGCTAAGGGCGAACGCCCGCAAAGCGCACCCTACATAAAAGAAGAGAGCCGAAATCTAGGTTCAATTTTTTCAAGATGCCTGGACACTCTGCATTTGAAAGATTGGAGGTCATAGACAGGGGAAAAGATGGATTGAAGAAGGTTGTTCCAGAGTTGACCGTTTGCGTAGCTGAAAGATTGAAAATACCGATAAACCCTTGCGTTAGAAAGTTGGACAGAAAAGGGATGATAATGCGTTGAAAATCTGGTATTGCAGTACTAGACTTTCGACACCTTCTCATTCCTTTTCTGTCCAACTCTGTAACGCAAGGGTTAATCGGTATTTTCACTCTTTCATCTACTCAACCGATCAACTCTGGAACAACCTTCTTCAATCCATCTTTCCCCCTGTCTATGACCACTAATCTTTCAAACGCAGAGTATCCAGGCATCTCGAAAACCTTGGACCTTGATTTTGGCTCTCTTCTTCCTCTGTCGGAGAAGCGTTTTTGCGGGCAATCGCCCTTGGCCCATCCTTCCTATATATAAAAACTAAACATATTGCATTGGAATGTCTTCAAAAACGCGTTTTCACTTCTTGAAATTCATAACATTATTATGTTATGTTATATCGTTATCGTACTATGTTACTAGGTCGTTAGCCGTCTACGTCATATAGTTCCCCCCTGTTGCCATTGTTTGTACTTGTTATTTCTATTTAACAGTTATTAAAATTCTATGTTACTTGCGTGTTACGTTACCATAAATGTCCACGTAATTTCAGTGGAAACTAAGTGTTACCCTTCTTCCCATTACGTCATCACTGGCCACTTAGGCTATAAAGTTGATAGATAATATTTTATAATAAAATTATGATAGATAATTATTTTACAATAAAATTATGATAGATAATTATTTTATAATAAAATTATGATAGATAATTATTTTATAATAATAATTTAAATCATTAGATCCTATAATAATAATAATTATAATTATCATAATTAACTAATGTATAAAATTGTTAATTTAAATCTAACGTAAATTATATAACGGCTAATCAGTGTCATAAATTATATAAATTTTATAAACTATATAAATACAAGATATGGTGTTAGATATTTGATAAATATTGTAATTAAGGGATCACCTGAACATCAGGGCCCCCATGTATTCTTGTTTTTTGCTTTACAGTACCAAATATAATAATAACTTAAATTGAATGCCCGGTTAGGTCAACTGTACGCCCTTGACGACTGGTTAGGTTAAGTCGTGATATTTTCGTTAGTTTTAATGAAGATATCATTTGGTAATTGAGGCTGGGGGCCCTGATCTTCAGGTGATCCTAATTAAATATTAAGGAGTATACTTCATATCAATGTACTACCCCGATATAAGAGGTCGCCACATTGTCGCCACATTGTCGCCACCCAAAGATGTGGAGCTATTGAAGAATAGGGCCCCCAGCCTTCTTTAGTTAGCTTTATAAGGCTAACTAACGAAAATATCATGACCTAACCTAACCAATCGTCAAGGGCGTACAGTTAACCTAACGATTGGTTAGGTTAGGTCGTGATATTTTCGTTAGTTAGCCTTATAAACCTAACTAAAGAAGGCTGGGGTCCCTATTCTTCAATAGCTCCAAAGATGTATATTCGACAAATTATTATTATTTTTTTTTTCATTTTTTCATTTTCTTTTTCTGGGCTCCAAGCTCCAGCCCAGTTTGCCCATGCATTAATTCGATATTGATTATTTTATGATGTAAGGTAATTCACTTTCTGCGACCGCCATCATTCGCTCTGGAGGATCTTTCCTCTCCTTTCCTTATCTGACTATCAGCAGTGACCAGTAGCGGATCTAGGAATTTTCAAAAAGGGGAGCGGACCACTTTACGGTCGCCGTCGGATCCAAAGCTCCCTCCCTTATACCTTTACAATACCAGTGCTAAGCCAGAAAACACATTGTTTTACATCGGATTGGGCATGTGTTAGTCAGGCTGATAGGAGCGCCAAATAGGTACCTAGAGCCAAAAGGGAGGACGGCCCCCCCCCCTAAATCCGCTAATGGCAGTAACGTAGACTCTCGTATTCTGTCCAAGGCAATTAACCAATTGTATTTTTCGCCAAAGTGAACATCGTCTGTGTTTTTTCCTCTCTCTCTCTCTCTCTCTCTGTCTCTCTCTCTCGGTTCTCAATAAAGTTTGATGAAGTGAAATCAAAAACTCGAAGTATTTTCGTGTTTTTCTTCAGTTCCTCATTTTATTTTGTGTTTAACCCTCTAACGCCGACTGGGTCGAATACGTACCGTTTCAAATACACGCATTTAGACTTAACCCTACAAAAACGTTGGGCGTTAAAGGGTTAAAATGTGGCATATAAATTGCTCCTACTACTCTGATGTCTTACGGCTAAGGCCTAGTTAAACTTCGAGGACTACACCTTCGTCAGATAGTCCAAAAGTGCTCAGATATCTAAACTACAGTGCGGAAAGTGGCTCCGCACGACACCTATTTGGAACTCCCATATCGAGACTTTTGGTATCCTACCGTATGACCTTTCTACGCGACTTCGTACGACCTTCAGAACATTTTAAATCCCGCCGCAAGTTCCTTCGTCACAACATTTTGAACTTTCCATACCGACATTTGGTTCCCACACCACAACATTTAGAGTTCTATCGCATGACCGTCGTCGTACGACAACTGAATTCTATACTCCGAGGATTTTGACACACTTTGTGGAAGCGATTCATTCACTCCTTCGTCATATTCTTCATCACCTTCATTGTCGATTTGTATATGAAAAAAATTCTTTATTTTTTACCTCGTGTAAAATTTTTGAATAAGTGTCGGATTGTACGAGTATATTCCAAAATGTGTATTTCGTTGTACTAATTATGCAAAATAAAATTTCAGTACACTGTATTTTTGCATTAGAGTGTATAAAACTGTATATATATATATGTTTATACTTTTATATATTCTTGTAATCACTGAATGTATTAAATATGTGCCTGGATGTTATTTCCTGTGGCGTCCCAAAGTTCAGGTACTGACTATTAATAGGCGTACTTTTAATATTTATACGTTCAGAGACTAGTTTTATTTACACGATATATATATATATATATATATATATATATATATATATATATATATATATATATATATATATATATATATATATATATATATAATATATATATATGACGCGTTTGGTGGAGAGAGGGGCGAACGCCACAAAATTCGAAAAATGAGTTTTTTGTCGTATAATTATCCTTTAAAACCTTTGCTTTACCTATGCAAAAAATTAGATGTTAGTCTGCACTCTTTCACGGTAAAATTTAGGTTTTAATGTATCTCAGAGAAATTCACTCCGCATCATTGCTTCACATTGAACACATCTATCTACTTTCTGGTCACTCGACAATGCCCTGTGATGCTCAATTTGGCCAAATTGAACAAAATATAAAAAATAATTACAGCAATATTATTTACACCAAAAAAGATTATGTTACGGCCATAACTACAGCCGTTTCGCAGCGCTTCCTAGTTGTAGAAATGAAACAGGCTGATTTTCTCGATTTTGACGTCCTAAAAACGTGCATTGTCATTAGGAAATCAACAACTACTAAATTTACAGATGCAAGAAAGTTAATATTTGACTTTCAACACAAAGAAGGCTACGTAATATCTACTGCATACCGCACAACCCCAGATAATAGCCATCCCGTCAGACTGCAGAAAGGGAAAAAATCCTACAGTGTCAGTTTATTCAATCTAGCCCAGCAGACACTGCAACCAAAGTATTCCCAATTGCTGCTAATAACTAAGGAAAAAATAAAAGATCTCAAAGAATTATCAGACCTAATGCCTGCAACTGCAGTGAACTATTATACAAGATTGTTAAAGGAACTGGAAGAAACCGAAACAGTTGAAGCAGGTAATACAACATTCGACGAAGAGGACCAAATAATGGATTACGCCAGTTAACATCAGAAGCTATCAGTAAATAATATTGTAAAATTTCTTGGCGTTTTATTATATCGACATATTACACAACAATATTTTACTCAAATATGTGTTCAAATTCATACAACATTTCAATAAACCGGAAAAATACAAAGGTTTAAAGTTTACAAACTTTAACTGCATTTTGTGGCATTTTTTTGAAAATGTTGCGTTCGCCCCTTCTCCACCGAACGCGTCATATATATAGCGGATCGACAAGAAATAGACCAACAAATAGACAGAAATACTTTCCTTCCACGCTACCATCAAACAGTCTTGGAACACACGTGGGCAAACAAATAATGGAAAGTCTGTTTCTTCCCAAAGGGCGCGAACGAAAACCCTTATCAACTAAAGGACGCGCTCACAAGGCGTCTTAAGAATTGGCGCGAAGCCCTACGTCACAGGAACTACGTATAAAAGCGAGCTTCCACTTGCTTTCATTCTCACTCTCACTCACTCGTACTCACATCATCGAACGTGAGCAACACGTCCACCAACCGCTTTCCGGCCCCCTGGCCGAGGGGCGCGGCCGCTACTTTCTTCAAGGCCTCCAATTTATCATCAAGTAAGATCTACAGACCACCTGCAGAAGCAATCCTTCGAGGCCCAACCGGAATCGCTTCGGGCCTGCGGTTTGCCGGGTTGGCCTTCAAGTTTCTCCACATTCCTCGAGATATATTCAGCACCACAGGCCTACGCCTGCAAGATCATAAGGCCAGCCTGCACCTCGAGAAGTAACCACCTCAGGCTTCCGAACGAAGCCTACATCCATCATCTCAAGAAGCTTAACGGACAACGACAACGCGAGTTTTCGGTAATAGATCTTTCTTCAACCCGCCTTCAAGAGTTTACATCGTCCTAAGATAAGTACCTCCTATTCTAAGTACTCTTGTGAAGCCTACGTTAGCCTACCGCCGAACGGATACTCCCAAAGTGTGTAATCAAGCGTTCCAACTGACTCTTGTGAAAGAACGCAGTAGGCCTGTCATCCAATTCAAGTGTCATTTCAATACCGTAATTCCGCGTATCATCCGTCATTATGTTCAATTCATATATTCGTGTGTTAACTAAATATTCTCTTGATGTAATCACTTAACATCACATAATGGTCTTATATATAAATGATATTTGTGTATTTGTCAAGCATTTCAATCCATTATTATTAGGCCGCATCAATTATTCCTTGTGCATCCATGCAATCATTTAGCCTACTTAATCAGTGTCATGTTTTCCATTCAATGTACCAAACGCACGTGCATTCTTTATATCATTTACTAGGCCCATTCAATGTTCCATGTCGCATGCTATTTACATACCATCAACGTGTACATCATTTATTACGTGTCAATTAAGCTATTAACATTTCATCTTATTAGCTAAGTCTATGTCATAAGCATAACGTAAAACTACCAATTAATTACTGTCAATTCTTTGTTATATCACAGTGAATAAATAACGGCTTTATTTTCATAATAAACTACAAAATCCATAAGGTGTCTTTTATAACCTTAACATTAATTTGCTTGGGTGTAAACCAAGCTGGTGACCTCGCTGCCATTCCTGTCACTTCCAATAGTATGGTGGATCTACTCAAATAGCCTTTCATTAATAAGCAATCAGTCATTGCATCAATTAATCATTGCATACAATCAAATCATTATCACCTTAAACGACTAAAACTAGGTCCACTGTGTGTATATATATATATATATATATATATTATTAAGTGTTTTAAAGTCCGCGTTATATATTGTTCTTCTCGTAAGGTAAATTGATACTTATGAGGAGCCATCATTTCCACGAATTAACTCTTAAACCCTACTAGGGGTACTGGTGTACTCCAGTACCCCGGGTATTGCTAGCGTAACTTTTATAATGGGTAGGTATTGGTTCTCCTTTTTGTAGGTTCCATAAATGCATGCACTCTTGATACATGTCTATGCCATACTTGCCAACATTTTGAAAAGCAAAAGCGTAGGATTTGTAATCAATGCTAGAGGGTTCGGGAGCATGCCCCCGGGGGAAAATTTGTGAAAATCTAACCTTAGATGATGCACTTTAGTGCATTCTGAGCATAAAAAGTTTGATATTATTTGTATGTTGTTCGTGTTGATAATGTGAAAATCGGTAGCTTGCCGCCTAAATCGGTAGGGTTGGCAAGTATGCAGTCGTAATTATAGAAATATAATTAAGAAATGAATAACACGAGTTAATAAAACAATCTTGAAATACATTTATACTGTACAGGGTGGCCACAAAATCCCTTTGAATGAAAAACAAGGGCAACATACAAATATGCTGTAATTTCACTGCAAAGGAATTTTGTGGCCACTCTGTATTATATTTAAATATGAATGAATGAATAACGGATAACTTTTGGAATTTTCATTCTTCAACTCAACAAACAAGTTATTCTCAGAGTTACAACGGGGTATGAAAAATTCCACAAACAGGATGAGAGCAAATGTTGGAAAATTACACATTTAACGGTGAGTAAGGTTCAAAACCTTATAAAGTGTGTAAACAGGATGGGATAAAATGAAGTAAAATATTTTTTACTTTTTAGATGGAAGATTAAATGACAAATAAGTTCACTTCCTATCATTATATTTTAATCTCATTAACCTTTCAACCTTTCAAATGTTCCGTGCGATGATTCCATTTCACGAAGGTCAAGCTTGTCGCCCTTCCTCTTGAGTTGGCCTGGTGAAGTAGTGAGAGTTGGTTTCTTGTACTCCCCACCTCACATAGCCAGGTACGCCCAGCTCATCGGGGATTGTTCTGAGCCAGGCGCCTAATCTTCTTTGGAAGATGTCCACCGCAACACCACTCGTGTTCCTTAGTTTTTTGGGCAGCTGATTAAACAGTCTTGGTCCTCTTACAACAAAACTATTTTCTTTCAGGGTTAAGGATGTTCCCTGTCTAGCCTTTAATTTGGGAATACGACACAGTCTTCCTTTTCTACTTTCCACTGTTGTTTGGGGAGTTACAGGGTTCAGAGTAAGATTAGGGACTAGTTTCTCCATTATTTTCCAAGTGTAAATAATGGTGTATCTCTCTCTCCTCCTTTCCAGTGAATATAGGTTTAATTCGCGTAACCTTTCCCAGTAATTTAGTTCTTTGCACCCATCGATCTTGGCTGTGAAGCTTCTCTGAATCCCTTCTAGTTGTCTAATGTCTTCTTTTTTATATGGGCATGTTAGGACCGAGCAGTATTCCAATTTGGGTATGATCAGTGTTTTCAAACCACTTTCTTTATTGTGTGGAAGGATGAACAGCTGGGTTTTGCTGCGCGCCGCCTGCCGTCACCGGGCCTCGATCCCGGGGCCGATGGGTTCGTAGTCAATGACGCTAAACCAAATGACTATCGCTGTGGAGAGGTTGTTCGTTATAAAGAGGTTTTCCTTTGCCGATATTGCAAAGTATATTTTAATGACCTATTTCGACCCTCATTAGTTATTTCTCCATATTTTATATAGTAATGTGTATATACAGTATAATAAATGCATTACTTAAAAGTATTTCTCCTTGAGAGAGAAACATTCTAGCCAATTACGCATCAGCTTTTAGGCATCAGCCAATCAGCATACCGCTTACTTTTTTTCATTTGGGGAAATGGCAGTAAAGACGAACGCGTGCAGCTCAGGCTGAGTTAGCAAAAAAAAACCTCTTCATAACGAAACGTGTTTTCGAAAGAGGTTTTTCAAAATGTCCAAGGTGTTCGGTAAAGAGAGGTTTCGTTATAGTGGAGTGTCGTTATTGAGAGGTTTTACTATATACTTATATATACTCAAATAACAGGAAATTGAATTTTATTACTGAATTAATATTGATTATTATCATTAATAACTGAGACAAACAAAATAAATCTTTGAAGGTTTAATATAATTTTAAATTTTTTATTTACAAGGATTGAAAATTATATGAATAAGTGAATTTAAATAGTTATACAGGGTGGCTCAGAAGTCGCGCACGGCGCACCATAGACTAATTTAGCTTTATTATAGTTTTATGGTTCGCGACTTCTGGGACACCCTGTAGTTTAATGTAATTTTAACTTTGTTGAGAATACATATTCTGTCGATAACTAACTTACCAAACTAGGTTTGGATAAGCGAAATCCGTTTGATCCTAAGTCTGTAATTTTTAATCTATCTAATAGATAGTGGTGCACCGATTAATTGGTATCGGCACCTTGCATGCCGATGAATCGGCAATGCAAGGTATTTTCCTAATATCGGCATGGCCGATTAATCGGCAATGCAAGGTATTTTCCTAATATCGGCATGGCCGATTAATCGGCAAAATGCCAGGTGCCGATACCGATTAATCGGTGCACTACTACTAATAGACAATTAACTAAGTTTGAAACAGGAACATTCTTTGAAGGACTGAAATTTTATCTTCCATTTTTGAAACTTAATTTTTTGAGCGTCATTTCCTCTCATCTGAAAAATTATACGCAGGTTCGAACCTGTTCCCTTTTATTAATATTAATCCAGATGACCTATGTACAGTATATTTAAATCAGGTGTCTTTTTTTTTATAATTATAACATTTTCAAAATGCAATCCTATTTTTAATAAAGACGGAGTTTCACTGTATTAAAGAATTGGCTAATGAGAATGACATACTAATCTCTCAAACTCATACTAATCTCATACTAGTCTTTCAAACTCGTACTAATCTCTTATCACTCTCCAGTTCTTAATCTGAGTGAAGAAAACACGCTCGCTCCTTAAAATCGCTACTAAAGACTGAGTCTTCTTTTTCAGTAATGAGCAATACGTACAAACAGACGGAATATCAATGGGAGGACCTCTTGGACCCACTTTTGAAAAATTTATTCCTCTCTTACCATGAGAAAAAGTGGTTGAAGGACTGTCCCCACCACTTTAAACCAATTTTCTTACTCCTTTGCGTAGAGTGCTAAAGTTTTGTTCTATTCAAATCTCCCCTCGATCATATTGAACTTTTTCATAAATATTTACATTCAAAACATAATACCATTAAATTTACTTTTGAAACTTAAAATGATAATTCTTTACCATTCTTAGACATGGATATTACGCGTAATAATAATAATATCACTTTGTAACATCAGTTTTTTGTAAACTCACTTTCACAGGCTTTTGGGAATTAAATTTATAGTTTCGCGCCACTTAAGTACAAATGTAATTTTATTTTTACTCTCTGAAACCGTTCATACGAAATTCGCTCCAACTACCATCTTCTTCATATCGAATTGAAGTTTTTACTAGGCTAAGTAATAATTTTTCCTTCCAAAAACAATGCAATAAAAAGATTCATAAGCTTAAAAATTTCTATTAAAACTAAAATCGTTGTTACGACAATAGGGAAGAAGGTTGTATATTCCAAACTTCTCTATTGTGGACCTGAAAATCTCTTATTAAAAAGGAAAATGAATAAACTAATCAATAGATTTTATCCACAGATTTGATTCACATTAGAACGAAAATTTCAATAATCTTTAAATTCAAAGATAAAATTCCAGAACCCTCGTGTTTATCGGTTATCTACAGATATACATGTAACGATTGCACATCGTCTTATGTTGGCATGACCACACACCAATTCCAAGTAGAAGGGTATAAGCAGTCGTACTAACAATAAACCTACAAACCCTTCACAATCACATATACGTTCCCACTCCCATCGGTTAGACCCACGCTTCTCAAACTAGGGGTCGCGTAAATTTTTTGGGGGTCGCAGAAACATTTGAAAATATTATTTTTTCATAAATATACAGTGTTAGTACCTATCGCTTTTATGACATTGAATGAAAGGTCGCGAAAAAATTTGTCTGATCTAAAGGGGTCGCAAGTGAAAAAAGTTTGAGAAGCCCTGGGTTAGACCACCCAATTAGATCTAATAACTTTTCAATACTCGCAAAAACTAAAAAATATGTTCTACCCCTCTTAGAAACAATACCCATTTTCAAATATAAACCAGATATAAATCATCATACCCCATTCGA
>JAJOZX010003294.1:247500-357500 GCA_023014485.1 Bathynomus jamesi | reverse complement strand
TTGCCATGTGAATGGGCGAAGTATAGTTTCTATTATTAGCAACTTTGTACATACTGATACCGACAGTAAGTTTATACAAGTCAGTTACTATTGTTTGAGAGAGTTTGTAAGCATTTTTTGTGGATTACTTCCATCGGATATCGTATATAATTCTTTGTACTACCCCATGCTGTGATGTGATTCCATATTGTAAGTGTGGATGAATAAATGAGTAATACAGAGTGAGGAAGGTATTTTGGCGAATTGTTTTTTTTACTTTAAATATTATGTAGAGAAATGTAAATATTTTTTATTTGATATGTTTAGTGTGGCTTTTGAAATTCAATTTTAGTCTAACTTGATGCCAAGAACTTTAACTTCATTTACTTTTGCAAGAGGAGTGTCTCCAATTGCAGTTTTTATAGTTACAATCATATATGATGATGATTTTGTCAAGTTTAGTAAAAGCTTATTTGTACAAATCCATTTATAGACATGATCTAATTGCCTGTTCACTTCGTTCATCAGGTTGTTGATATTGCTGTATGTGGAAGTGAGTGTTGTATCATCTGCATACTAAATATAGTTTAATGATGTTGATCGCTAAAAATAATTTACACGCATGAAGAAGAGTAAGGGTCCAAGAGTAGATCCTTGCGGAACCTCACTTTCCAATAGAGCATATTCTGATGAAATGTCATTTACTTGACGATTAGAGAGATATGACAAACCAATTTAGCGCATTTCCCCTTATGTCATATGTGTTTAATTTATCTGGTAAGATATCATGTGAGAGCGTATCAAAGACTTTCGACAGGTCAAGGAAAACTAAGATTGTGTGTTTTCGTAGTTTAGATTTTTATAGATATTTTCTAATAGCATGTTGATGACGTCTTCTGTGGTATGGCCTTCTCTAAACACAAATTATGATTTTGCTAGGATGTCGTATTTAGCTAAGAATTTGATTAGTCTATTGTATACGATTCCTTCAAATACTTTACTCAAAGTTGGTAAGACGGAGATTGGCTGGTAATAATTGGATGGAGAATCAGAGCTGCCCGATTTGAATACTGGACAAACCGTGTCTATCTTCAGATAATCGGGAATACATCTTGTACTACTGACTCATTCATAAATCTTGTCACTGGGGTTGCTATATCATCTGATATTAGTTTATATATTTTTACTGGAAGTGAACTGATAGCAGTGCTTTTATTTTTAAGTTTTTCATTGTAGCTGATGTTTCGTTTGTCAGAAATGGTTCAAAGAAGAATGTATTTGATGTGGGTTGTGGCATATATTGTTGGTAGTGACTATCTGATTCTGGAATGGCTGCTGCCGTATTGTTTCCTATTTTCGAAAGGAAATTGTTTAATAAATTGGCCATGTCTTTGGGATCATTGTAGGAAATTCTATCCTGTGTTACCGAATTTATGGGATTTGTCTTTTCTTTTTGGGCGTTAACTAAAACCTTTAAAGTATACCAGATTCCTTTAGGATTAGATTTTTGTTCGGTAATTTTAGAACAATAATGGTCCGCTTTTACGGGTTCTATGACCGAATTTAGTCTGTTACAATAAGTTTTATACGTTTGTTCATTGATAATATTATTCTTCCATAGTTTATAGAAAGAATGTTTACAGTTTATGCTTACTGTACAATGAGGGCTGGAGTGATCCACTACTTGTTATACAGTAGTTTGTTTTTGACACGATTTTCGACTTTATAGGAAAATTAGTATTAAATATATCCATTAGTGCGTTTGAGAATGTTTGAAAATTTGATAAAAATATTAATAATAATAATAATAATAATAATAATATTAATAATACTGGAGAAATATTAAAATAGTAACTAGAAAATAAAGAAAAATGGCAAGATATTGAAGGTTTTCCGAATTTTATACTGCGTTTGGTTTCTTGGCAGGATACTTATTCCCCGTTGAGGCGTAGTCTTCTTCAGGACTGATAATAACCGGAGGTGTTTTTAATACAAACCAACGAAAATTGCAATAAATTGAATACGGATATGGATGTTCTTTTGACTAGACTAACACAAAGCATTGTTGCTCTCAGCAGTGGTGAACCACGTACGAAAGCCTCGTCAGTACTTTGATCCCTATTTGCTTGGGAATGCTGCTGCGAGCTGCTCGTACCCTGAAATGGGCGTATGGGCGGAATGATGCTCTATGTAAAAATATATTTTAACTCTTAATACTTTCACTCAAATTAAGAATGCATCGGTTAATAAAATAATATATATATATATATATATACATTCTAACTGCAAACACGCAGTATAATTAACGTAAAGAACGACGCTTGTATAGGAGAATATTCCGCGCAAGATGAGAAAGAGAGAACGAAACAAATGAAAAAATGAGGTAACCACCCGGGAATCGAACCCGGGATCTTCCGATTGCCGGTCAGATATGATAACCATTACACCACGGGCCTCACTCGGTCAAGTGCCGTAATTCCTCTACATACGCGCAGAAACCAATGCCCCAAGGGGGCACCTCCCGCATGCCGTACATTATATACATTCTAACTGCAAACACGCAGTATAATTAACGTAAAGAACGACGCTTGTATAGGAGAATATTCCGCGCAAGATAAGAGAGAGAGAACGAAACAAATGAAAAAATGAGTAACCACCCGGGAATCGAACACACACACACACACCAAACTCTCCATATTCGTGAGGTTTTCGTTTTGGGAAACCGTCGCGAATATGGATACTTTAAGCTTATGAGAAAATAGGGTTTAGGTTCCATTGGTCGCGAAACTATCCCTCAACTTCATTCCGTAAAAAGTAGCTAAAAACCCACGAGGTTAAGTTAAAAATACGTGTAAAATAAAGGTCACATAATTAATAATAAAAAAATGCACAAAAATATTAATTGGGAAAATATACAGTATAAAAAATATAAAATAAGTTTTTGATAAAGTTACCATGAATGATGAGGTTGATAGGAGCGGTGAAATGAGGTGAGGGTGAGGGTGTTGGGGGAGGCAGTGGCGATAGGGGGCCTTAGCCATGCGGGTGACCCTTATTGAGACACCTAAACTCAAAAATTAACAAATGAATGGTAAAATAACAACACAGAAACATAGTTAGCTATTTATACACCTCTTGCCATTCTGACTCATGCCACTATATATATATATATATATATGCGCCTCGGTGGCGTAGTGGGTAAGCATCACTGACTACGAGTCCATTGGCTCTGAGTTCGATTCCCGGTGACGGCAGGCGGCACACAACTAACCCAATTGTTCATCTTTTCACACAATAAAAATTGGTTGGTAGATAAATGGGTACCCTGGTTAGCCTAGTGGTTAAGACGTTTGGCTGCTGATCGGGAGGTGGTGAAATCGAAATCGAGTCCGAGCAAGGACTTTGTATTTTCTGACCGCCCTTGGTGGGTCGTAATTCAGATTCCGCGTTAAGCTGTAGGTCTAAGGTGAAGCGATGAGCTTGACCTTCGTCAGAAAGAAAAAGTCAGTCAGAAGCAATACCACGAACAAAAATCAAAAGCGATGTCAAGGTCTTTTGTGTATATTCAGAACCATCTTTTAAATACATAAAAGGGCTTAGAATTACTTTTATATTTTCCCTGTGGCTGTGTACCACCTTCCTCCACTAGCCTATTTATATACAGTACATCCTAAATATAAGTCTGAGGAAGGCACCGAGAAACCACCCAAGTTATTTCATCCCATGTATCAACAAACCTGCTGAAAAATAGATTAATATTTACATCTTATATCCGCACTTATAACGTACAGTTTATATATAATACAGTTTTCATAAACACTCGTCATACACTGCACACACACACACACACACACACACGCCCCTCGGTGGTGTAATGGTTAGTATCGTTGACTATGAATCCACTGGTCCCGGGTTCGATACTAGGTTACGGCAGTCGGCGCGCAGTAAACCTAGCTGTTCATCTTCCCATATAATAAAATTGATTAGTAGATAAATGGGTACCCTGGGTAGCCTAGTGGTTAGGACGCTGGGCTGCTGATCGGGAAGTCATGAGATCGAGTCTTGTAATTTCTGACCACCCGTGGTGGCTCGTGGTTCGGATTCTATGATAAGCTGTAGGTCTAAGGTGGAGCAACAAGCTTGACGTTCGTCAGAATGAACAATTCGGGCAGAAGCAAAACCAAGGTTAATGAAGGTTATTTATATATATATATATATATATATATATATTCAAATATAATTTTTCCATTTCTTAATAAAATAATTGTTACGAGAAATCAACCATTTATACGATTTAACCACCATTTAATACCATTTAATTATTTCACATATAATAAGTAAAAATACCAGTAAGGACGCTGATGAACTTTCCTTCGCAACTGTACGTTATAATAACGATACAGTAGAAACACTGATTTGCACATAAATGATTTATGTTGCTTGGGAAGGAAGCATTCTGTACTCGGTGACCAGTGATGTGAGTTCGAATCACCTCTGGACCAAATGTCATAAATCTCAGGGTCTTTTTTTTTGTCTTCACTGTAAGGTAGCAAAATATGTCTTAGCAGTAGTTAGTATGATGCTACTATTAGTTTTTTCCATAGTTTCGCTATCAGTTATTGACGTACACTTCGTGGAAATACTTTGATCAGATGAAGCCAACTTATTTTGGTGCTGACTTACCAATCTTCTTGCATAATTCCTGTTTTATCTCACTGTATTATCATACTTTTTCTTTTCATGATAAACTCCTTGATACGTGTTATCCATCAGATTAACTCTAATATCTGTCAGTAATAATAAAAATTTTATGGCTTTGCTTAAATTTAGATGGAAACCAGTTATTAATTAGTAACGTCAAAAGCTGAAGCAAAGGACCTAGGCATCAAGTAAAAAGGAACTAGTATAAGATTTTAGTTCAAATTATATTAATCATGAGATAACGCTCTCTCTCTCTCTCTCTCTCTCTCTCTCTCCTCTCTATATATATATATAATATATATATATATACAGAGAGAGAGAGAGAGAGAGAGAGAGAGAGAGAGAGAGAGAGAGAGAATATTAGTTATGTAACTAAACACAACTGAAAGCAGCTCAAAAACATGTATTGTCTGAACTTTCTTAGTTGATATGACAGAGGTAGATGGAATGTTCAATAGAATTTATTTCAACGACAATGACAAGGTCAGAAACGATGAGGATGACGACGCCGAAGAGGATGATGATGACGACAATAACAAGTTCAAAGCAGGTGCTGTGATGGCGGTCTCCCTCCAGCTGATCGGAGAGCAAAAGCAAATAAACCAGTAAAAAAAAGTACGAAATTGACGATACCCCTTAATTCGATTCAAGGCACAAAACAATCGTGACACTGAATGACGATGAATGACTGATTTGCTTCAATGGCGTCGCAACGCCGAAGTCGATGGCGCCAAACTTAGTCACACGCGATGATTATAAATGAAATTGTACCTGTTTCAGACACGCATTTATTCAGGCAGAACCGAACCAACCATTTTGCAAATGCATCTTCAAAATATGACTTGGCACTTGAAGATAATTTATTACGTCATAGACTTTGGGTATTTATGGTGGGCAGCTTCCTCATTCTCGAAACTAGGAAGAGAATTCAGTCCTTCTTGGCACAAGTTAAGGTAGCATTGACGATTTGGGCAGTGCCTTTTCGGGGATAATCAATTCGTTCAGTGTTTTCTGTTTACCACTCATTTGACCCGTCTGTATGAAATTTTGTTTGTATTTTTAATGTACAGTATACAGTACAAAAGTACAGTACAGCTTTCTGTACAGTATACAGTATGTATTTGTACATAGAAATCAGGTACGTTGTACGTTCCATTACGTGTATATACCTTCGGTTTTGCTTCAGCCCGAATTTGTCGTTCCGACGAAGGTCAAGCTTGTTGCCCCACCTTAGACCTGTACCTTAACGTGGAATCCGACCCACGCCACCATCACGGGTGGTCAGAAATTACAAAGTCCTCACTTGGACTCAATCTCATGACTTCCCGATCAGCAGCCAAGCGTCTTAACCAGGCTACTTAGGGTACCCATTTATCTACCAACCAATTTTTATTGTATGGAAGGATGAACAGCTGGGTTTGCTGCGAGCAGATTGCCGTCACCGGGAATCGAACCCGGGCCGATGCGTTCGTAGTCAGCGATGCTAACCCCGCTACACAACTGAGGTGTATATATATATATATATATATATATATATATACAGGATGGCAAATCGTAAAAATTGTAAAAAGTAGAATGCAGCGATATTTAGAATCCTACAATTTATCTCCAAATCAATATGGCTTCCGTAATAATAAAACAACGGAAATGTCTATTTTAAATCTTTTGGAAAATGCAAATATAGCTAATGAGAACAAAGAAATAATTATATCAATATTTATGGATTTGAATAAGGTGTTTGATGTAATAGACCATAATATTCTACTTAATAAATTATATTGTTACGACTTTAGAGGAGCAATCAGTGATTGGTTTAAAAGTTATTTGTCCAATAGATATTATTTTGTATCAGTAAATGAGGTTTGCTCAACTAAAGCGCTTGTCAAACATGGTGTGCCACAGGGCTCAGTTCTGGGTCCACTGTTTTTTTTTATTATATATAAATAACCTTCCACGTTCATCTGATATACTGAACTTCATAATGTTTGCAGATGATACAACCGTGTCTTTTTCTTGCAAAGATGTTAATATAGCTAGCAATATATTTAATTCAGAATTAATCAGTGTAATGAAATGGTTGACCACAAATAAACTCTTCCTAAATACCAGTAAAACGAATTTCATGATTTTTACTAATATTACAGAGCTGGGCACTTGCGGCATATTTTGCGGTACTGCGTACTGCGGTACTACCAAACTACCAAACCGGTACCAAACCGGTACGCGGAAATTTGAATGCGGTAGCGGTACTGCGGTACTTTCAGCGATCCTTTGCGGTACTGCGTTATGCGGTCCCGGTTTGGTAGTTTGGTAGTACCGCAGTACCGCAGTACCGCAAAATATGCCGCAAGTGCCCAGCTCTGCTAATAAAAGAAATGTATATCTTGATGAACTTAATGTTAATGAAATCGCTATAAAGGAGTGTACTGTAACAAAATTTCTTGGTATAATGCTAGATAAGAATTTGCAATGGAGTGATCATGTAAATTATATCGCGAAAAAGATTTCAAGGAGCGTTGCTATAATGTTTAAACTTAGAAATGTAGTCCCTAAACAAGTTTTATTGCCTCTTTATCATACTCTTATTCTTCCTCATATAACGTACTGCACCCTTGTTTGGGGAAACTCCGCTAACAACGCATTAAATGGTATCTTTGTCATCCAAAAAACGAGCAATAAGGTTATTAGCTGATGCTGATTTCCTTGATCATGCTAGTGCATTATTTAAAGAGCTAAACCTACTAAAGCTCAACGATATAACCAAACTGGCACATTTTATTTTTATTTACGAGTGTAAGAACAAAATCATTAATTTGCAATGGGTAAATAGATATTTTGTAACTCATCAAGAAATCCACTCGTATCAGACCAGAAATAGATCAAAGCTCGTTATACCTCAATTTAGATTGTCTTCATTTCAAAAACTACCCATTTTCATTGGATTGAAACTATGGAATGACTTGCATGCCGATATAAAAAATATTGTGAATGTAAATTTGTTTAAAACCAAGTTGAAATCCCGATTAATAATGGCATACTAACAAAAATCTAGGATTAATGTCCATTAATATTGTTTACTAATTATTAATTTCTCGTGTGTAATCTACAGGGTGTCCCGTAAGTCTGGACCCATAGGGAAAAATAATAAAATTACAAAATAGTCCAAAAATTTATTACATAATCTGTTCAAAGTGTCCGCCGTTGTGTCGCACACATAGTTGAAGACGCAATCTCCACTGCGACAGCACTTTCTGAATCACAGTCGCAGAAATTTCTTGACACGCCTCCACAATGCGTGCTTTAAGGTGGAAAATGTTCTGAAGTTTGACCTCGTACACTTTGGCTTTCAAGTGGCCCCACAAATAAAACTCCAGCGGAGTAAGATCATAATAAAAAAATAATAAAAATAATAATAAAAATAATAAAAAAATATATTATAAATAAATTTTTGGACTATTTTGTAATTTTATTATTTTTCCCTATGGGTCCAGACTTACGGGACACCCTGTAGTATTAAAAACACATTTCTTGGGATTGTTCAGTTCTTATCTCTCATGTATAATATTGGTTTCTTTGTATGGTATTGGTATAGTGCCTTCAATGGTGACCTTGCATTTGTCATGTTAGTAGTGATAATTAAGATGAATACATGTTTTAACTATTAATAATACTTATTTACTTATTCATTATTAATTAATAACAACTAGCTGTTATTTTTAATAAGAGCCCAGTAAAGCTAAAGCTAGGGCCAAATTAAATAAATAAATAGTCGAGCTTCACAATTCATGTCATTGTAAATTGTAAAACGAATATTTATTTTATTATTGATAAAGGTTATTCAATTCAATTCAATTCAAAATTCAATTCATTGATTTGTTGTACCTGGTATTTCATACATTAAAAGCAAGCTCACCCTTTCGTCTTGTTAATTTCGTAGTCATCTCCAACCTAAAAGAAAAAAAAAAATATATTATAGTCAACACTGAAAATTCCTATGATGCGCGACTTTTGCGGCACGATATATATATATATATATATATATATATATATATAAATATATACACACACAAACTCAGAATGGTCCCTGAGAAACTTATATGTTAAACACAGACCGTGCATGGAACAAGGAACTCTTCTGGGAAAATTAAATCCACTATAGTCCGAATAAGTAATGGTAAATGACAAATACCATAGTTTCTTTTTCATGATGCTAGCCCGACGTGGCAACGGGACCTTTTTGCGAGAGACCCGTTGCCCACGTCGGGCTAGCATCATGAAAAAGAAAAAACTATGGTATTTGTCATTTACCATTACTTATTCGGACTATAGTGGATTTAATTTTCCCAGAAGAGTTCCTTGTTCCATGCACGGTCTGTGTTTAACATATATATGTATATATATAATATATATATATATATATATACACACACACACACACATGTGTATATATACACACAGTATATCAGGCATGACCACGCATAATTTTGTATTATGCAAAATTATTCCCACAGAATTCGAACTCATCACTTCTTGAGTAGAAGGCGAAGGCGCTGACCACTGCACTACAACGGGAAACACCTCTAGACGAAAAAGCTTTATATGATCCCAAGAGTGTTGAAATATGCGTCAGGTTGTACAAACTTTTACTTTGTCGGTTGTAGCGTGGTGGTAGCGTCTGGTGGGATATATATATAATATATATAATATATATATATATATATACACACACACACACACACACATATATACAGTATATATGGATGCAAAAAAACTTCACTTTTTTCTACGTGAAGGTCAAAATATGAAAATAAAAACCCACTCTAATAGACAGAGTTCATTTCCACAACAGTTTCGACGCCCACTGGCATCCTCCTCGGTGGATACAGGAGGAGGATGCCAGTGGGCGTTGTTGAAACTGTTGTGGAAATAAACTCTGTCTATTAGAGTGGGTTTTTATTTTCGTATATATGGATCTTTTCGGTTTGACGGCCTGTAATATTTTTTTAACATTACTTGTTTTTTATTGTCCAGTTTTAATGGAGGATTTCAAAAATAACCTTCATGTTTAAGAGAAACAAATAGTGAGGCAGTTATAGGCAATTTAACAAATTTAAAATATATATTTTTGAACCGTATTGGGATCTTTTTGGTTTGACGGCCGGCGGAAAGAAACGAGTCATGGCTACGGGACCGTCAAATTCTAGACTCTACCAACTGGTTAGGTTAACTGAATGCCCAGTTAGGTTAACAGAATGCTCGGTTAGGTCAATTGTACGCCCTTGACGATTGGTTAGGTTAAGTCATGATATTTTCGTTAGTTTACTGTCAAAACATACGAAAATATTACGACTTAACCTAACCAATCGTCATGAGCGTACAGTTGACCTAAAACTGTCAGAGATTTTGGAATCTTAAAGCGTATATGATATTCTCTAAACTAAAATGTATAACTGCCTCACTATTTGTTTCTCTTAAACATGAAGGTTATTTTTGAAATCCTTGATTAAAATTGGACAATAAAAAACACGTAAGGTTAAAAAATATTACAGGCCGTCAAACCGAAAAGATCCCAATATATATATATATATATATATATATATATATATATATATATAACCCAAATAAAATTTGATGAAAGTGAAGTTCCTGACACAAGTAATTTTCTAATTGAAAATGTATCTTTCATCATTTTCATCATACAAATTGAAGTAGAAATTGATGGTAAATAAAACTTCTGTTTCACCAATAACCGATCTTTCGTTAACTAAATTTTTGGTCTACCTTTATTTTTTTAAAAGACTTTTTCTTCAAATTTTATAACTGTTTATTCGCTTTGTAAATAAACACCCGAAAATTGGTTTCTTGCGAACCATTTTTACCTCTTCCTTGTTTACGGTTAATTATTAAATTAACAAACAAATTTTTGTTTAAAGGAAGTAAAAAATAATTTGGTTTGTTAATTTTTAAAACGAGGTTCAAAAGAATTACACTCGAGTTTGAACAATTTGTTCAAATTGCATTTTCTTATGATGTAAAGGGAAAAGACGTCCGTATTTGCAGAGTGAAGCGATATTCTTTTAAAGAATCAGCGCAAAGCTACAAGTTTTATTTCTAATCTCGTGTCAAAATTCAAAATTCAAAATTCAAAATTCAAAATTCAAAAAAAATTATCAAAAAAAGAACACAAGTGACAGAGTTTAACAGTTTATAGATATTTGTTATGACTTTAATATATTCGCGGTACTCTTATCTGAATATGCCGTTGAAAGCATGGAAGCTTTTTAGGCAAAATTAATGGCGTTTAGTTTATTTATTACGTAAAAATAGTGGAAGTGGCAAGTAATAGTAATAGAGACAACAAAAAATAATAATTGGGAATCTAATTGGGAATCTAATGGTTTGAACCCTTTGATGAATAGTGTCCACTTCAGTTATCTTATTCTGGTTAACGCCAGACGATTTTATTAAATTTTAAAGAAGATCTTCATGCGATAAAGGGTTAAATGTTATTATGCATTTTCAATCAACAATGTGCAATGAAATTTCACATAAGGAAATCCTTATTTCATTTTATCGACTGCATTGTCTACTTTATCTTTAGTTTATAGCTTATCTTCGTGTATCTTACGATGCCTACAGGAGATCAATCCTTGGGGAAATTCAGTACTAAACGTCTTTAAGGTGAAGTGATATGAATTATTGTATAAAAAATATTCCAAATTTTTTTTAGTGTAATTGGAATAAAGCAGGGATTCTTAACCTGGTGCTCGCGAGCACCAAAGTGCTCTTTAAGTTGTGTAAAGTGCTCTCCACCATCACCTAAAACTTTGCTCGCGAGCACTATAGTGAAGCCCTTGACCCCCTCCTGCCTCATGAAAAGCAATTTATTTTATCAAACGTAGCAATGAGTGTTTAATGTGCATGAAGAGTTAAGGTGCATGAAAAGGTTAAGAAACCCTGGAATAAAGGAATGACAGTGAGTACGAACACATGCAGTAAGGTATTCGTTTTTCCGTATTATTGCCAAACAAGCCTTTTCAACCAATCGCTTTTTTTTTTCAAAGTGAAAACTTGAATCCTTTTACCCCTGTACCTATATGCGCTGCTGGATCAACGAAGACAATTAGGTTCAAGAATTTTGTTCCGCGGGATTCGATCATGCGATCCTTGGATTGTGAATCTGATGCTCTACAAAATGAACCAGATTTGTTTCGTGTTATGAAGGAGGAAAGTCGTCTCAAGATTCAAAATCCGTCCTTATATGAAGGGAATAAGCACTTAATGGCAAGATGAATGCTTTCTAAATTACCTTATTTTGAGACCATGTGAAATTCCACCCCAAATCAAACCATAACAGCAGAAGTTTGCATATTTTATTTTTAGATCAGATCTAAGTTTAGAATTTCTTGTTGCCGTTATATATAGGCCCCCTAATCAAACAGCTATAATGTTATAATGTTATAATGTTTCAGACCAACAAAGACCCCAGGATCCACTCATGGCTGGTCCACCTAACTGTGTTCGCAATCGTGCACTGCGCATGTCCTCCGTGGTGGCGGAGGGGACCCACAACCCCACGTGGGCCCAGAACCACAAGAACACAAGAAACTTATTTAAAAACTGCCGGTAAATTGGCAACGACCAATTTTTACGAAACTAAATAATTATCAATTTAAAAATAATTAATTATCGGTTTAAAACTAAAGATAGAATCTCTCGGTCCAGAGGAGCAAGTCATAATAGACTACTATCCACAAATATGTTACATTCTATATCTATTTATAACGGACATGCAAATATATCAGATCCAAAGAATCCAGTCAATTTCATTACGGTATCCATCAAGTCACGGTCCATATCGATTGCGGACCAAGTCAAATTTACAACCATATACATTACAATATATCACTTACGAGGAAAAGTGTAGGTGTGGCTGTAAAGACTGTACAGTAATGTAGAAATGTGTTGCACCCATTATGGGTCTCCCATTTAAAGGTGTTGTGGGGCAAGTGAAGATCATGAGTTTTTCAATACCTCACAGTACTATGAGGGGCACCGTTCGGCAGAGGAATCTCTTTAAATGGGGTGTGTAAGGACAGAGAGTATCCCCTAACCCAAGACGCTGCCTCCCTATATCCCACAACACTTGTGTTGAGCTGTGGGATCTATCCCCACAAAGCCTTAATTTTACTACCTTAAACTATACCCTTTCTATCAACATGCGCGTCCAATCGATTCTTAAACATGTTTATAGACGTGCTACTAATTACTTCTACCGGCAAACTATTCCAGCTATTTACTATTCTATGCGTAAAAAAGTTTTTCGCAACTGCTGTCTCGAACCTTCTACTTGTCAACTTACACCCGTTATTTCTAGTCCTATTATATTGAGATATTTCGAAAAAGCTATCTCTATCTACGTTATCAAACCCATTCATAATTTTGAAAAGCTGGATTAGATCATCCCTTAACCTCCTAGTCTCGAGTGTAGTCAATTTTAACTCTTTAAGCCTATCCTCGTACGACTTTGACCTAAGAGACGGAATCATCTTAGTTGCTCGTCTTTGAACTCTTTCGATTTTGTCTATATCTTTGCGCATATGCGGATTCCAAAATTGGACGAAGCATTATAACGTGAACTAAAGAAAATAAATAACACTGGTATGCGCATATGAAATTTTTTTGTCTGCTGTGAGGGTTTTTTCAACTCATATTATATAATTCGACCATGCTGAATTCGAAAATGACATTGGTTTTCCTCAATCAGGTCAGGTTTTTTTCTCTATTGGCCATTTATTATAAGTCCAATTTTATCCCCAAATTTATTGATTTTTTTAGCTTAAACACTGTAGATACGAGTAATATTATAAGAACACTCGTGAAAAATGAAAACATTGTGTGAATAAATACTTTTATTCATACAATGAATATGGAAAAAAGTTTATTGAGGAAAGAAAAGAATGACGTTTTTTTGGCTTTCCGTCTGTGTTTTTCTTCGGGCACGTCTCGCTTCAAACACCAGCAATAGTCCGCCAGCATATTGATATCCCAGTTTCCCTGGTACCTCTCTTTTATTATTTTGATATCTTGGTGAAATCGTTCACCCTGTTCCTCACTATAATCCCCGCAATTTTCAGGAAAATAGTCCAAGTGGGACCACAAAAAGTGCATTTTTATGGACATGCGCGACCCATGAGCTTTGAAAGCTTCCATCAAGTTTCGACAACGGACTCGTATTCTGGACTTCTACGCTTGCCAAGAAAATCAGTGACAACTGATTGAATGCCTGCCAGGCATTCTTCTCAGTTGGAGTCTTGCGTTTTCGAACTGAGTATCCTTGATCAAAGTTCGAATTTGAGGACCATCAAAAACCCCAGCATTTAGTTTAGCATCAGATATATGAGGAAATTTACTCTCGAGATATCGGAATGCTGAACCCTCCTTATTCATTGATTTGATGAAATTTTTCATCAAGCCCAGCTTAATATGAAGTGGTGGGAGCAAAATTTTTGTTGGTGGTACAAGGGGCACTGAAACGACATTATGCGACTAGGGCGGGTCATACTATGCATTTTTTTTAAATCAATGGAGAGGGGTGTTCCAATGACATATTTTGGTGTATAGAACACAATTCTGAAGAAAATATTTAATTGTGATTACCCTAACCTACATCATTTTGCAGTTGATTATTATTAAATTGTTGATTATTTTACTATTGTAGTTACCCCAGAATATGTCTTCTCACGTTTTCTATCATGGCTGCTCACGTTATCTCTCATAGAGCATTGTTCTAACTAATTCATATAAACACATATAATGTAATTCATATAATAATAATAATATTTAAATACTCAAATAAAAAGGTGTGCCATTCCAATTAATTGTAATTATCATACAGTTTGGTATATGAAATATTTTGACGGTTTTCTGGCGCGCGTAAGGCCATTTTCTGAGCCACCTTTCTCAGAGGCTAGAATGTAACGTTTCAGAACATTCTAAAACGTTTTGTGAAATATTTGAAGTGACTCATGATTTATGAAGCTATTGGAGAGAAGTGGTGATGAAGATGAGTTTGTTCCTGAAGTTGAGCTCTTCCCTCAAACTGACCCTGAGCCAGCAGCTTCGGCAAAGGTACAGAAAAACTATGATGAGATTCAAAACATTGCCCTTGCTAGTGTAAGGTATGGCATAGGGCTGAGGCCAACTGCAGCGATAGCAACAGCAGCTCTGATTGACGCAGGAATCATCACAGAAGACAATACAAGTAAAGTGATTGATAAGAGCAAGGTCAAGAGAACACAGGAGAAGTTGATGAGAGAGCTGGGGGAACAGTTCGAGAAGAAGTGCAGGGAGGAGGGGGGGGATCTCTTGCATCCTCTTTGATGGGCGGATTGACCTGACCAATGTGATGATGGAAGCTGAGGGCAGTGACCAATCTTTTCCCGCAAAGATCAAGGAAGAACACTATAGTGTTGTTAGTGAGCCTGGCAGCTACTATCTGTTCCACTTTACCCCAGAGAAAGCAACTAAAGAGGAGTCACATGCGGGAGAAGATTGCTAAGGTCCTGTTTGCCTGGATGAAAGAGAGGGGTTATGATAAGACCTTGTTGGCCATTGGAGGAGACTCAACAAATGTCAACACTGGTGTGAAAGCTGGAGTAATGCGGAAGCTGGAGCTGCACCTGGGGAGAAAGCTGGTCTGGTTGGTGTGCAACCTGCACACTGTTGAATTCCCCTGCGCCATCTCATTGTTGACCTTGATGGCCCTACTCTGTCAGACAAAAAATTATCCGGGCCAATAGGAAAGCTCCTTGATTCTGCTACAGACTTTGATATCAATCCAAACTTCACCCGAATCTCTGTTGGGCCTCCACTGATCAAGCTTCCTGACAAGGTCATTCAAGATCTCTCAACTGATCAATACTATGGCTATAAAATTGTCTGTGCAGTCAGGGATGGAGTACTTCCTGCAGGGCTGGCTCTGTTAGAGATAGGAACAGTAAACCACAGCCGCTGGCTCACCACAGCGAACAGACTTCTCAGGCTCTGGGTGTCAAAGCACGGACTTAAAGGAAAGAACCTGAAGATTCTGCAATTCATTGTGGAATTCATCATTGGAGTGTATTACCCATGTTGGTTCAACGTGAAGGTCAAGCACGCCTGGATCGAAGGGCCTAGGCACATCCTCTTTCAGCTGGACTGCCTCAAGTCCCAGAGAAAGGAGGTGCTGGATATTGTGATGCCAACTGTGAGAAGATCTACTTGGTATGCCCACAGTGAAGTCATCCTCCAAACACTACTCTGCTCTGAGGATCAGAAGGAGAGGATTGAAGGGGTGGAGAGAATCCTGGCCATCAGGGGAGAGGGGGACCCGGACACTCAGCTGGGGGACTCCTCTGTTAGGAGCAGAAGGACACCTGACATCAATTGTGATGCTTCCAGCATCGGTGACTTGATCAGCTGGTCAGAAGGTGTGTCAGAGCCACCTCTCACCTACTCTCTAAGCACCTCAGAGGTGAAAAACTTCATCAACACCCCCATGGAGGTGCGCAACTGGCCTTGCCACACACAAAGCATGCATTGAGAGGGTTGTTAAAATGGTGACTGAGGCTTCTGCTAAGTACTTCTCACAGGAAAAGAGGGATGGAGGGATCAGGGCTCAGGAGACCAGCAGGAAGCTGATGTCCAAGTCTGAGTCAAAGCAGGATTTGTGCAACCTGGAAAAGTTCAAGATGTCAGGAGAATGATCTTTGTAATTATATCCAGTGATATACATGCAGTTCACCTATTAATAAATATATGTAAAGTTGATTTGGCCTTGTCAATATAAATGATTTACCTTATATCTTTTAATATATTATAAAGGGGTTCAAAAGGGTAAAATTGGCAATTTAGAAATACAAAATGATGTAGGTTAGAGTTATCCTATCCAAACAATAAGCTCATATTTGAATTCCCCATGTAAAAACACATAATTTAGACACCCCTGATGGTAGGATTTCCTTCAGATTCATGTTGTCACCTGAGTACGACCCGCCCTATAATATGCGACCCAGGTTCAAAATTCTCTCTGGATGCCCATTCACGCTGTGCATAGTGCTTCTCATCCGCTCGGCTATCCCATTTGCAGAGGAAACATGGGTATTTCGTGTATCCTCCTTGCATTCCCAATACAAATGCCACAATCTGAAAAAAAATGAAAATATTTAAAGAATTTAGAGAATTTGTTCTATCAGATAAAAAAATC
Organism: Bathynomus jamesi; assembly: GCA_023014485.1. NCBI lineage: Eukaryota > Metazoa > Arthropoda > Malacostraca > Isopoda > Cirolanidae > Bathynomus > Bathynomus jamesi. The sequence goes on along the minus strand of JAJOZX010003294.1, from coordinate 340,573 downwards.
TATGCATTGGACTGTATCACTTCTGTGGGGAAGTTAAGTGTTCTTATACGCTTTCAAATAACCTTTGGAAAAACAACATAGTCAATAGCAATAGTTTACTTATGATATTAGTATTACCTTCAAATCTCCACAGATCCTCCAGTTATGTTGGTCGTATACGAGAGCATCCAGTAAAATTTTCATGTTATCGTAGCTCTCAGTAAGTTGTACGGAATGTGCTACAGGGACTGATGCAACCCTATTCCCAATGTTGAGAAGTACTGCTTTCAAACTTCGTTTAGACGAGTCTATAAATAGCCTCCATTCTGATGCGTTATATGGCAGGCCCAAGGATTCGATTAGCCCCTCAACATTGCAGCAGTACACTAAGGAAGAGGTATTTTCGTGCACTGCAAAAAACTTGCGGAATTCTTCCTCTCGTTTCCTATACCAGGAGAATGTTGTTCCCGGAGCCAGCAAGTTGTCCTCTCGAAGTCGTGAGCCCAAGATCTCGGCAGCTAATTTGGAAAGTCCTAAATCCCTGGTAAGATCATTAAGTTTGGCCTGGTTGAGAGGCCTCGGCTCATTTGAAGCGGTATTTTGAGGTATATACGACTGGGACTGGTCATTGGCATTGGTCATTGGCATTGGTCATTGGTCTTTTTCATTCATATTATCCCTTCGGGGACAATATGAATGAAAAAGAAAGAAAATATACAATCATTGTACTGTATATGTAAATGTAACTTGTATAACAGTATGTATGTGTAAATGTATTTTCTATAACAATATGTATATGTAAATGTATGATTACCATTATGGTGAATATTATGCTATATATGGTGAATATTATGTCAAGTTTCATACGAGGATTTCAAAATATTTAAGAAAAATAAATTTATAAGCCCACCTTGGAGGTTTGTCATGCAGAAATAGCAATCTGTCACGTGATCCTTTCCTTCTCTCCAAATCATGGGAATTCCAAAAGGCAAAGATTTCGCTCTGCCTTTGCTCCATCTTCTCAAATTTTCAATGCACGTCTTGCAGCACATATGAGGGGCGAAATTTTTGTCCTGGTCCCCTAGCTTAATTCCAAAGTATGCTCTATACATTGTCTTCACAAATTTAGTGATTTGGGACTGGTTATTTGGCATGGTAACCGTCCCACATATGTAGCAGAATCTATTGGGATAATTTTTACACGCTCTATTCATTATGAAATATTTTATCTATATGCCTGAAAAGTAAAAAAAGATATTATACAGTGAAACAAGTGATGATAGATGTTACTGTTCCAATTCCGCTTTGACAAAATCACGAAAAATTCTATTTTACTTATGAGGCCATAGCCGGATAACCTGAGCTGATTGAGAAAAACGGATTGCAGATTCGAAATCAGCAGGAAAAACTCTATAAGAATCACTTACAAAACCCTTGACAGCAAAATTGATGCATACCAGTGTAATAGGTAGTGAGCAGGCCTTAGTTGTGGGTGACTTTAATTGCGCCAACGTGAATTACGATACAATGCAGGGAGACGCGGAAGGTAATCGTTTAGTTAATTTTCTCGAGGATAGCTTTCTTATTCAAAAGGTTGGGGAGCCTACGAGGTTGGACAGTATTTTAGATTTAGCAATAACTACGGATGATAGGCTAATCACGGATTTTCAAGTAATAGAACCGTTAAGCAATAGCGATCACAATATGGTAGAGTTTGTCCTCTCAGTAAGTCACTCGAAACCAGCTAACTCGACTAAAATTCCTAACTTCCAGCACGCACACTTTTGTAAATTTCGAAATGAATTGTCACACATCAATTGGGAAAAACGTAATGGGGATCTTCAACACAAAAATAATGTGGGAATCGTTTGAAACAGTATTTGGGACTATAAATGAGGAATGTGTATCGTACAAAATTAAGCGTGCGAAAGTAAACAACAAGCCCTTGTTGTTTACTTCTAGAGTAGGAGATATTATGAAGAGTAGAGATAGGGCTTATAGGCTACATACGTGCGATAAAGACAATTTGTGATTACGAAACAACTACATATCTCTAAGGCGTGAAGTGAAAAGTGTAATGAAAAAGTCCAAGCGTGATTTTGAAATCTCTATAGCTCGTGACGGCAAAGAAAACCCCAAGTGATTCTTTCAATACGTCAATAATAGGAATCCAGTAAAGAGTGTCTTGGGGCCGATGAAAAATTTTGACGGAGAACTAGTTACTGAAAACAAGCAAATGGCTACCCAGCTAAACGAATTTTTTACGCCAGATTTTACAATAGAATATGTAACGAATATCCCTAAAGTCATAGACATAATACCTTTTGATAATAGTAATACTTTGGATAATATTGTGGTTAATGAAAGGGAGGTAATGCGCTATATTGATAAAATGAAAATGCGTAAATCACCGGGGCTGGATTCCATATATCCCATACAACTAAAAGAATTAAAAGAAAGCATTGTTGTTCCGCTAACAAAGATTTTTAGTTCGTCTATTTCTGAGGGGTGCGTACCAGATAATTTCAAGTTAGCAAATGTAACACCTATCTTTAAGAAAGGCGATAAAGGTGCGGCAGGAAATTATAGGCCAATCAGTTTAACGTCTGTTGTAGATAAGTTACTGGAATCAATAATTAGGGATCGTTTAGTCAAACACTTAGAATTGCATAACTTGGTTAGAAATGCGCAGCACGGTTTTAGGCGAAACAAATCTTGCTTAACTAATCTTTTAGAATTTTTTCAAAGCGTGGTTGAAGTTTACGATAGTCATCGGGCGGTAGATGTAGTATATTTAGATTTTCAAAAAGCGTTTGACACCGTACCGCACAAAAGACTCATTGAAAAAAATAAGGCTCATGGAATCAGGGGTGTAGTAATAAAGTGGACAGAAGAGTGGTTGCGAGGTAGGAAACAGAGGGTGGTCGTTGATGGAGCTGAGTCGTCTTGGGCTAATGTAGCGAGTGGCGTTCCTCAGGGTTCTGTATTGGGCCCCTTGCTTTTTCTTATATATATTAACGATTTAGATGTCAGCCTTGTCAGTACAGTTTAAAAGTTTGCGGATGACACGAAATTGGGTGGTAGGGCAATTAATGACGAAGATAGAGGTAAAATCCAGGAAGATCTGAATAAAATCGTTGATTGGTCAGTCACATGGCAAATGAAATTTAACGTCGATAAGCGCAAAATTTTACATATAGGTTCGCGTAACGGTAATTTTGCGTATAGTTTGTCAGGGAAGTAGTTGGCAAGCGTAGAGCAGGAAAAAGATTTAGGATAGTCACTGGTGATTTAAAAGTGGCGAAACAAAGTACAGCAGCTGTCAATAAAGTGAACAAAGTGTTAGATTTTATAGCTCGGAATTTTTAGTACAAATCGCGCGATATTATTGTTCCTCTTTATAAATCATTAATTAGACCTCATTTGGAGTACGCGATCCAATTTTGGAATCCGCATATGCGAAAAGATATAAACAAAATCGAAAGAGTTCGAAGACGAACAACTAAGATGATTCCGTCGCTTAGGTCGAAGTCGTACGAGGATAGGTTTAAGGAGTTAAAATTGGCTACACTCCAGTCTAGGAGGCTAAGGGGTGATCTAATCCAGGTTTTTAAAATTGTGAATGGGTTCGATAACGTAGATAGAGATAGCTTTTTCGAAATATCTCAATATAATAGAACTAGAAATAACGGGTGTAAGTTGACGAGTAGAAGGTTCGAGACAGCAGTTGCTAAAACTTTTTTACGCATAGAATAGTAAATAGCTGGAATAGTTTGCAAGTAGAAGTAATTAGTAGAACGTCTATAAACATGTTTAAAAATGGATTAGACGCATATGTTGACAGATTGGGTATAGTTTAAGGTAGTAAAATTAAGACTTTGTTGTTCGGAACCCACGTAAAACTGTAGGTCCTCTCCGCCACCACGGAGAACATGCACAATACACGATTATGAACACAGTTAGGTAGACCAGCCATGAGTGGATCCTAGGGTCTTTGTTGGTCTGAAACATTATAACATTATAACAACACCATATATATATATATATATATATATATATATATATATATATATATATATATACATACTATACAGAATCATCAAACAACAATGCTATTACTAAGGCAAAAATCATTTGTAGGAAGGAACGATAGGGCCGATAGGACCGAAGGAACGATAGGACCGATAGGACCGAAGGAACGATAGGACCGATAGGACCGAAGGAACGATACGACCGATCGAGAAATTGAGTGGAATATGCTCGTAAACCAAATGTGGAATTTGAATAAAGGAGATTTTGTCACTCGTGAATGATGCAGCTAGAAAAAAATAGTAACATCCAGGAAGTTCGTTTCCAAATGACGTGGGTACGAGTGTGTCTTAAGGGTCACCCTCGCCCCTCGCAGAAACAGGGTAAGTGGCTGACCCAACCCTATTCGATGCCAGCAGCCTGGAACGAATTCAGAGCCTCACCGCCCAGAGGCCGAGACCGTAACTAATGAGCTACCAGGTGTTCTGCATGTAGGTAGTATTCCATATTTTTGGTTAAAAGGGTTTCTCACCTTAGTCCCGGTAATGTATGAATATAGATTGTTATCACTGGATTTGCGTGCCTCCATTCTAATGATCAAGCGCTACACACACCCCAAAGATATATATATATATATATATATATATATATATATATATATATATATATATTAAAGTGTCTATAAATTATTTTTACAAATTTAATTGAAATTTAATGTAATTTGTAAATGTAATATATTTGCATGTGTGTAAATTAAGACGTTGCTATCACCTAATTTACCACTAGAGGTTACAGTATATCCCCAACCTTGTCATGAAAAGTAAAACTGGATCCCTGAGGGTGGGATAGTACCTTAAACCTGGTGCTCTATGTACCGTGTGTGTGTGTGTGTACTTCACGTGAATGTCTTCATTTCCGAGTTCTCGCGTCGTGCCCATCCCAAGAAGAGTGAGAAATGAGTTCTTAGTCATAATTATAATATGCATAATATTTACTCGAATATTTCTGACGTAAACAAACGAACGCCAAATAATAAATATAGAAAAGAGATTTTTTTTTTTTTTTTTTTATCAAAATATTTTTGTAGAAAATTCCACAGTTTTCAGGAGACTTTGAAGCTTTATTAATAAATCAAATATTAGTCTCAGATCTTTATATTATTATCAACTCTTAGTCTTGTTACAGGTACGCCCATTTTTACTGGTAAATACTTTGATACAGAAAATGATTTTAGTTATTTTTCCCACAAACCCCTCACCGTATTATCCCTCTAATGGGAAACAGAAATTAGCAGTGAGACTGCTATGTCTTTTTCTTCTCTTTGGACTCCGAAAATGGGTACCAGATGTCGCTGCTGGAAAAGAAGAAAAAACCAGCTTTAACGAATACAGTTTTACAAATTACAACACAAATATGAGCAATGAAGATAATTGGAAAGAATATGCTATAAAGTTAAACGCTTCAGAGGATGTCACAACTATAAGAGCTCTTGAAGTAAAAGCCATAACAAATGAAACTTTAGACATTTTGACAATTAGACGTGAATCGGTTTTCTTAGAAGATGAATATAGCGACAGGAGTTGGTGGAAGAAGTTGGAAAAAGAAACCAAAGAGATGCTAAAAGACAAGGTAGACTGCGTCGAGTCGAAATATAACTGCTCTAGAAATAATTCGGAGGGGTTCCACCCAAAGCCTTCGCGTAGGGAGTAAGTATGAATCGAATATATATATATCAAGTTTTTAAGGGATATTTGACTTTCTACCTAATATAATTATTTCTATCTTTAATTACATTTATTCTTACAATATTCTCAAATTTTTGTGACAGATTATGTGACTGCGACTTTTCATGTAACTCTTTCGGGGATTGTTGCCTTGACTACACCATCGCTCTCTTTTCTCAGGGGGACGCCAAACAACAAGCAACGAGCCTTTCCTGCGAATCCCTTGACACTTTCGTTAGTATATTTGCTTCTTATGTCCGATAAAACGAATTCTTTTCCTAATTACAATCTCATACTTATAGGTAGTGATGCACCGGAGGCAGATTTTGGCCGGAGGCCGGAGGGCCGGAACCTCCGGCTTAGTGTTTTTTCCTCCGGCCTCCGGCCGGAGGTTCCGGCCAATTGATTTATTTCAGTATTTATTTATATATATATATATATATATATATATATATATTGTGTGTGTGTGTGTGTGTGTGTGTGTGTGTGTGTGTGTGTGTGTGGTCCATCGTCTCATCTATTTAGGGTTTATATACAGGGATATTGAAAATGATTCATCCGATTTCAACTGAGAATACTTCCGTACCTATCAACCGTGCATCAACTGGGTATACACCACATGAAAGAGGAAATCTCCAAGTTTTACAAGATCACCGCGAGAGGGCTCCAAAGTCACGCCGTGGCCTAGCCTAGCAACAAACAGTCAGTGTGAGAATGGCGTCCGCACAGCAGAAGGCGTTTTGTGTTGCAGTTTTCGAGCTGTAAATCGGTAGGTCGCCGGATCTTACACCGTGCGACTTCTTCCTTTGGGGGTACGTTAAGGATACTGTGTACGTGCCACCGTTGCCCACATCTTTGGATGAGCTCCGAACTCGCATTGTTACTGCCGTAGAGTCAGTGACAACGGACATGCTGGAGCGAGTATGGGAGGAATTCGACTATCGTGTCGACGTTGCTCGTGTAACTAGGGGAAGTCACATAGAGCATTTATGAGGTGAGAGACAAAATTTAGACAGTTTTTCTTTTGGTTGATGTATCACAAATCACTCTGTATTTGTAACATTAAAAATATTCTCATTTGAAATCAGGTGGATTATTGTGAATAGCCCTGTATTATAGTTCTGCTATTTTAAATTATGAAGTCTTTAATAATTTAAACTTTATAAAAGTCGACTTTCTATGCTTTGTGTGTGCTAATTTCTCTAAAAATTCCCATTGAACAGAATATCCTCAGGTTATGAAACTTATGATGTCTTGCTGAATGCTGAGTAAAGTAGCCTATATCAAATCAATTATTAATACAATCACTGATCACTCATAAAATAAATTATTATCAGTCATCTGAGAACTGAAATATTCGGATAAGTGCAGAAATGAGGTTTTTATAGTTTTATAGAATTAAAACTAAAAGTTGTCAGAATTGTGTTTGGTGTACTTGGCACCTCCGGCCTCTGGCCGGAGTTTAGTGAGACCTCCGGCCGGAGCAGGAGGTTTTCTAAAATGGCTGGAACTCCTGCTCGGCCGGCTCCGGTGCATCACTACTTATAAGCAAGAAAAACAGAGATGACACCAAATGCGCATGAAATTACAATAGCAGTTTGTTTGCACACCGGCTTACTAAAGGCGACATCGTAGGCATGATGTCTTGACTATGGCCTGTTTCTGATTAATCATTTAATCATTGTTTCGAATTTAATCATTAATTAATCAAAAAATATTTTTAGAAAATGATGGGAAATGATTCATTTTCCTCATAATTTAAGTATCATTTTACCTTAAATTTTGTAATGTATCATTTGAATTTGGCACCTTTTTGCGTGTATAAACTGTCTAATCCGCCCATGCCTGATTTTTTGAACAAAAGCAAACTAAATGTTTGAGCAAAATGTTTTCTTCGGTCTTATCTCACGCAAGAGAAACAATAAAGCTCTTTCTTACTCTTTTCAGAAGTATTTAATTTTTAATCATTTTTAATCAGTTAATCATTGATTAATTAGAAAATTTCATCATTCATCACCTTTCCCTAAAAATGATTAATTAACCACACCTTAGTTACGTTACAATGATATACAAATTTTCCAATGGGTTGCGTTTCTTTTTGAACACCCTGTACAATAAAACTTATTAAATTACACGCATTGGGGATGAAATAGAGTAATGTCTGCATGATATGGTGGAATTTTTAAATGAAGGGTTGGCTGTAAGATAATTACAATTAACCCTTCAATACGGCGACATACGTGCGTATGTCCGATTAGCGCTCTCCAGTATACGACGACATACATGCATATGTCCAAAACTTAAAGAAGCTAAATTATACGACATTTCTGCTTTTAGTTATAAATATTTAAGTTTTGGATATACGCACGTATGTCGTCGAATATTGGAGCGCGCTAATCGGACATACGCACGTATGTCGCCGTATTGAAGGGGTTAATTATGATTCCATAACAAATGGGGAATGGGGATATGGGAAACATTCGGATGGAAACCTAAAATAATTTAAATTCTAAACCGTTGATTGTCGTGTTTGTACTTTGAGGGAATGAAATTAAGAGATATTCGCTTCTTTGAGCGAACTTCTAATGGCACAAACATGGATACCCGCCGAACACGAGAATAGTAGATCGCATGATTGTGACATATATATGTGTGTGTGTGTGTGTGTGTGTGTGTGTGTGTGTGTGGTTAATAAAAAATGCAAGTATTAATGTCCTTAACTGTGAATTATTTTCTTTATCAGTCAAATGAACGTGAAAAAGGTCTTCTCATAGTTGGAATTTGCCCTGAGTCTAAGAGAGGAAGTGCCAATGAAATGTACTGCCTTCAAAAGGTCAGTAAGAATCCCAGGTTTACTGCATTACTGCAGTGAAGTATAACTAACATTACCGTGATATCATATAACTATTGCGTTAACCCACTGGGCCATCCGAAACCTGAAAAAACGTAACCGTTCAAGGTAATGAAATCTTAAATGTACTTTAGAAACAATGGTTCAGTGAATAATTGTTATTTAGATATAAGCAACGCTTATAATGATAGATTTAGAAACGATACAACAGGGTGATCGAAAAGTCTCTCCTCCGCAGTAGTAATAAGATATTTACTTTATTGAAGTTAGATATTTTAATGAAAATTGTACGATATCGTGAAATCTTTAACAAAATATTGGCGAAGTCTAGGCTTGTCTAAGCTAAGTCTTGCTACGTTACTTACTCTAAACTAAGTCTTGCTACGTTACTTACTCTAAGCTAAGTCTTGCTACGTTACTTACTCTAAACAGGTAACAATGATATGCCATCATTACATTTATAGAATTCTTATATCTTTTTATGTAAAATTTCAATAAAGTAAATATCTTATTACTACTGCGGAGAGACTTTTCGATCACCCGAAATATAATTGTATTCTTATCAATTGTGTGAAATTAAATTGGGTCATTCTGAAACGCTTCTAACACAGTGGATTCTGTCAGTAGAATGTTGTATAGGAGACATTATAATAATGATAATCATAATTTGGTTTGGTTGATGAAATAGCTCTATTGAAACCATTAACCAAAAGGCCTCAACTTATGTGAGAAGGACTCGTACAGTCCAATGTTAATAATGAAAAAATTGTTCTGCCAAACAGTCATTAGGAGCGAATGGAGCAGAAACTATAGACATTTAAGGACCAACATAGGCCCTATCCCTAATCTTTTTGGCTCAACCATCATGTGTGATTTAGAAATAATGGACTCTTATTTTTGCCGGCTGGTAATAGCTATCTCAATGACTCTTCGTAGCTAAAGGACATACTGTCAGTTGAAATAGTAGTGTCGGTCACTGTTAAAAAGGTATCATTTGTGTCTTATGACTCCACAACTATACCTTGAACTGAGTAAAATCATAAATTAATAATGGTCCTGTTGAGGATAGTAGCGATTTCCAAAAACTCAAAAATGTTATTTAGTTTTCGATATTTCTCGTTATACTTGTATTTGTTTTAATATATTTCATTAATTTTATTTTATTTGTGAAGGAATGTATTTAGGCCAGTAAAGCTTTCCATATAAATAAGTACAGTAGGTATAATAGGCCTAATCGTATAGAGAAATATAAATTACAATCTGATTTTTAGTTGCTATATAAATTTTATAGGTTCCACTTGAATCCTACGTCTTCCTGTTGGACATTCCTGTAACCTCTTCTTTTACGAACCTCACCTACAGGAACTATTACTGCGCCGCCTGCAACGACGATACATCTCATCTTATCGACCTGAATTTTGTTATTGACTGCAGCCCTCGTCAGTTAAGTATTCAAATCTGTATTCTTTAATATTTATACTCGTATTTAGGACTTTAATTAACTCTCCCACACAAAGAGGTCGTGGGTTTTATTTTAAATTACATTACATTCGCACTCGCTAATGTCTATCACCACTGAGTATTGAACTCTTTAGTTTTTGAAAGACCATGTGAAGCCTAATGCCGCATTCAGTTTGAGTTTGGGAATGACGTGTAAAGGTCCAGTATTTTTGTGTACTTTGGCTTTCCTTATGAGAAAAATTGCTTATCTGACCTACCTCAACTCGAGTCTTCAAGGCAAAGATTAGAATATTTCCACACTATTTGGCCACATTGATCCATTTCGCAGGAAACAGGGACTCTCCAAACCTTTGAACTCAAAACAGTTTTACTTATCCTTCATTTAAAGAAATCGTAAATCTAACACTTTCTTTATAAACTAAAACTTTGCATAATCTTAAGACCTACACTCTACGCATTGACATAACCTCGTTAACCTCGTTGCCGTTCCGTGCGTTGGTCTCTCTTCACACGGTCATGCTGGTGGCCCCGCCTCTAGGTCTGGCTTGGTGGAGGAGTGAGTCCATATGCTTATAATTACATTTAAATGCAAAATGAAAGCATAAAAAATTGTTTACATTTATTTGATCACAGTTTCAGCCTTTTATGATATACTCAGTGGCAGTGGAATGTTTCCCATTAAGGGGAGGGCTCCAACCATATGAGCAGGCTAACTTGAAAGTGAACAACCTACCCCTATTTGTTCTCATTTCATTGGATTGGGGCCACTTCATCTTGCATATCCACTCCTTTTTGTGTAATATAAATCAACTGGTCATGGAAGGCAGAATTCAGGATGTCCTACATGTGATACCCAGTGTCGTGCAGAGAACATTTAAGAAGAGGCTTCGCTAAGGTTGTGTGCTAAATTCAGTGTCACATAAAAGTTACGGGATCACCTGAGGATCAGGGCCCCCAGCCTTCGTTAGTTAGCCTTATAAGGCTAACTAACGAAAATATCACGACTTAACCTAACCAATCGTCAAAAGCGTACAGTTGACCTAACGATTGGTTAGGTTAAGTCGTGATATTTTCGTTACTTAGCCTTATAAAGCTAACTAAAGAAGGCTGGGGGGCCCTGATCTTCAGGTGATCCAAGTTACGTTTAAATGTGTAACTGACATGCAATTTAATCGTAAACATTTTTAGGAGTGTAGAGAGTTTATTTCAAACATTTTTTTGTGATTACTCTCGATTTTCAAGGTATTATGTTCGTAACTTATCTTAGTTTAAGTTTAATGGTCGCATTACTTCATCTTCTTCCTCATGTAAAGTAAATATTAAAAACTGTTCCAACTGTAAAAAAAAGAAACGCAAGAACTGGCCACAGATCACACCGGCCCACATGACCAAACTAAGGGGTCTGGATCCGACTTATATGAATAGCTATTTTAAGAACACAACTATATCGAAGGACCTATACACATTTTATGGACAGGAAATTTCATATGTGACCCCATTAATTTAATCTAACTTAACATAACCAAACCTAATAAGACCTTATCTAAACTAACCTAACCTAACCTATGAATTAATATAACCCAAAGAAAACTTTTCGATGAAATATTTAAAGGTTACTGTTTGCCAGAGAACCTCGAATCAGGTGACTGATCAGTAGAGCAGGTTCAAATTTCCCATTATTGATGAACTGAAATGATAAACTCATTTCTTTTTGTGATTCACATTTTTAGTTTGTTTTTGAAGAAGGTTTTCATGTGAAAAGGTTGAAGAAAAATGCATGTTTATATATATATATATATAATATATATATATATATATATATATATATGATGCAAACCCACAAGGAAAAAGAAAAACGAGTCATTCCCTGACGAGGTGTAGCTCTGAATACACGAAAGGCCTTGGAATCGTTTTTCTTTTTCCTTGTGGATTTGCAGCATTCATTCATTTCACGTGTTTAATTGTGAAATTCATCCCACACACACACACACACACACACACACACACACACATATATATATATATATATATATATGGTCTCCGAAAAGCTGCTCTATTTTCTTTATTTCTTATGTTATAAGAAAACATCACCATTTTCACGAAACTTTGGGACTTCAGTGACAGTGTATTATTCTTAAGTCTACTTCATGACCGTTTTGGGTGTGGATGGTCAATGGTCACCATACTCTCCTGATCAACCCACGCGATTTCTCCTTTTAGAGATTTCTAACGATAACGTGTACAAAAATAGCCGTCAGACATTTCCAAAATTGATGGCGGAAATCACATTGGTTGTGGAAAGTATAAACTAAGAGGTACTTGCCACTTGTTAGGGTTATGGAAAACTTCAAAGGATCCTTCAACTCGAAGGCTGTCACACTGAGCGTGTTTTAACATAAAAAGAAAACTCCAAGGTTACTTGAGAATAATGAAGTGTCACATAAATTTGTATGTAAAATATATTATAACGTATAATTATACAAAATTGAGGGCCTTCTTTTAGGGGTCTTATACATATAAATTTGAGTGTATAATTACAGTTAATGATTAAATTTAAACATTTCTAAATATTAAAATAGAAGAGACCTTTCAAATGTTCATAATGTCCCTCAGTCAAATGTAAAAACAATTAAAACATTAAAGAATAAAGGAGAATAAGTTAAAATAACAAATGAAAAACGGTTTTGAATAAACACCATCAATCCCAGCAACATCGAACTTGAAAATAGTGTTTACACTATTCAAAACTTCCCAAGCGTCTTTGTCTGGCGGCACATTTACGAAGGAGACTTAAATTTAGTGTCAAGAGTTTTTGTAAATTGAGTACAACAATTATAAAAAATAAACCAAACAGTAAAAAATGGACTTTGCTTATAATTTTTCGTGACACACCTCGTGGCCTACCTTTTGGGAACCACCGCAGCACAAACGAAACCATAGGATAACGTTGAGTCATTATGGTCATTCTAACCAGTACTGCATTGTTATCACACTAATTTATTGTGTATTTAACAATATCATGCGAGATACATCTAGATATTGGCCGTATATAGTATAATAATTAGTTTATTTTGTTTTGGGTTCTTCTTCTTATTCAAGATAATTCAAGATGGACAGTTGAGAAACTCGACTAAAGATATAACTTAAAACTCCTTAGTCTCGAGTTAAGGCCACCGACCTGTTACCCAATTTAATTTTTGTGCATTTGTTCTAACAGAAACCGTAATTGTTAAAATCAAGATATACTTTAAAAATCACGTGTTATATTCTGCTATACTTTATTAGGAAAATCCAAGAGAAATAGTAATGCATTTTGGATCACCTGAAGATCCGTCACCCCAGCCGTTTTTAGTTAGCTTCATAAGGCTAACTAACGAAAATATCACGACCTAACCTAACCAATCGTCAAGGGCGTACAGTTGACCTAACGATTGGTTAGGTTAGGTCGTGATATTTTTGTTAGTTAGCCTTATAAAGCTAACTATGAAAGGCTGGGGTGACGGATCTTCAGGTGATCCTGCATTTTTACGAGTTTTCCTTGGAAATAACTTTGTTGTTAAAAATTAGTTTACCCCCCAAGTATTGCCTTTCCCGACGTACCCCATATTGTTATACATATAAACTTGTGCGTAGTAAGAAACGAATAAGAGAGAAAAGATTTCCCAAACAAATGAACATCGCATTTTTGAATGAAACACTCAGACTCATGCACTCGACCGAAGCTCCGCAGTCGTCATGGCTTTTGCAAAAATTTTTTATCATTTACGATTTACGATACTTTTTGTAAATTTAACCCCTTTTTTTGAATTATGTAAATGAATTCTAAAATTAACGAGGATTTTTTGGAATGAAGAACGAACAACTGAGACTTGATTTTACTTTTATGCCTGGAAGACCAGATTATGACCTGAAAGTTCAATGCAGACAGCTCGACTATCGTTCTGGAACTAATGTTAAACCCATCAAACAAATTAACAGTTAAATATCTTAACGACGAAGAAAATCAAACATCGCCAGTTTTTTTTGTTGATTACATGTTAATATAACATAGTGCTAAAAGATATGGAGTCCTTAAGTTATATTAGTGTATAGGGTAGGGTGGGCAAAGCACCCCCTCAAAATATTTGTATATCTAATTTTTACGTATCTCATATTTACATATCTAATTTTTCGCATTTTAGTAATTTTTTGTTAAATTAAAAATTATATTAAATGTTAAAAATGTTAATATGCAATAAATTCATTCTTTCATGTACACTATCTTATTTTGAAGGGGTGACTCAGACTTTTTGCCCACCCTGTACTCAGCCTTTCGATTAAAAATAAAATCCATTTACCAAATTCATAAACTGAAAAATTTGTTTAAAGACTACAAAGTATAGTGAAATATTTCAAATACCCATTGAAATACCCACTTGATAACAGTGCCAAACATTTAAAATACCCACTTGATAACAGTGCCAAACATTTAAAATACCCACTTGATAACAGTGCCAAACATTTAAAATACCCATTGAAATACCCACTTGATAACAGTGCCAAACATTTAAAATACCCATTGAAATACCCACTTGATAACAGTGCCAAACATTTAAAATTTATCATCACTGAGAACTGAGATGTGACGTTATAACATTTAACCTATGGCCGTTGACCACAAGTCAAGATTCTCCTCTAAACAGTGATAGGGAAACCCCTTTCACCCTCCTGTTTAACACGTTAATCGCCAAAGGCAAAATCTGAAAACTCCCCGCATTGCCATAAGCTTCTAAACTTAACTGTTTTTTCTGTGTATCTTATAAAACTGAATATTTGTCGCAAGATATTATTAGACACTTAACACCCAAGAGAATTTAAAGATGGCGTCCTTGTACGAGTATATCTAATGTCATAATACATCACTAAAAATATTTTGAAATCATGGGAACATTTTATAATACTTTTATGGTTAAGACGTTTGGATCACGTGAAGATCAGGGCCCCCAGCCTTCTTTAGTTAGCTTTAAAAGGCTAACTAACGAAAATATCACGACCTAACCTAACTAGTCGTTAAGGGCGTACAGTTGACCTAACGATTAGTTAGGTTAGGTCGTGATATTTTCGTTGGTTAGCCTAATAAGGCTAACTAAAGAAAGCTGGGGGCCCTGATCTTCAGGTGATCTAGACGTTTTTTAGAATGAATTTTCTAAAACGGATTATAATAGAATTAATATGAATTATTTATTTGAATCAAGAGTAAAAAAAAAATAATATTTTTAAGGACAACCTCCAAAATCCTTTTGGGTTGAAGAGACATGAAACTTAGTTGCAATTGTCCATAAATATGGTAACCAAACTTGGTTATAAATTGGTGTTTGTTACCATAATCATAGTAAGAAGCAAGTGTTCTTCTTTCACGATTATTGTCTTAATGACCATGCAGGTTTTGTTCCAGGGACCATGAGTATGAAGAATCAATATAAAAGTGAGCATGTAATACTGTGACCATAACCTGTGTGTAGAGGACTAATGAGTCCTTTTATGAAGCATTTTGTTGTTGTTGTTGTTTAGCCGATCAGCCCACCCTGATCGATCAAGCCTGCGGCACGCAGGTAACCGATCGCCCTCTCCAGAGTGGACCAGAGGTTCAGCGCACTAGTGAAGTTGTGGTGTCGTCTGTGGAGTTGTCTAGTAGGGTGGATCGATTTTACATTTTTTTCGATTTCCATATTCTAATAGAG
The DNA here is from genome assembly GCA_023014485.1 of Bathynomus jamesi. Classification (NCBI taxonomy): domain Eukaryota; kingdom Metazoa; phylum Arthropoda; class Malacostraca; order Isopoda; family Cirolanidae; genus Bathynomus; species Bathynomus jamesi. The sequence goes on along the minus strand of JAJOZX010003294.1, from coordinate 324,809 downwards.
ACAAAAACTTGCGCATGCATGAGAAAATAGCCTCTGCAAAATATTAGCTTAATAGGTAATCATCTTTTGCCCCCGGCAGAGAGATAAAAATCATATTTTAGTAGTCAAAAACGTATTTTTCTTATAATTTTTAAAATATTTCAATATGCATCAAAATTATTCCTAATAACTATAAAGTCGATGAAAAAGACCTCATATGATCGTTTTTCCAAGCGCGTTGTCCTACGTTAATATCTTTTGCCTCCGGGAACAACGTCAAATGTTGAAAAAATAGGTAATTTATATACATATTTTCAGATCGGCTCTTTCTCTTAAATAATGCATTTATATATTTCCCATAGCATTTATATCGTTGCTTAGGCATGAAATAACACACACGCAAAATTTTATGACTAGAGTAATATCTTCTGTCCCCGAGAAAAGTCTAAATGTGGATTATAATTACGTTAATGCGATGTTATAAGTACGATAAGTACTAAGTACAGCTCCTCGCTTGCTAATTTTATAAAATTAGCAACCCAGAACTCACCACGAGGAGGTGGCTGTACGTCGAGTTCCACCCTATCCAGCCCCAACCACCCTTCCTTTTGCTGCATGTCGATTTACATACGGTAATCTTTCTTAGAATCAAATCGTGGAATTTTTGTTCGGGAGTGAAGACGGGAGCGGATGAATCCGTCCCTCTCTTCTATTCCACTTACACTGGCAGAGGCTTCGGTTACTAATTTGATGAGTCTCTCGACCGCTTGAGTATGACAAGGGAATAGTGGGATCAGTCCATCAGGCTGGTCTCCCGTCTCAACAAACTCTTTTATTCGGGTATCAGGTATTGTTTTTGTAACGGGGTGTTCGTCACCTCAGCCGTTTGCCAGTTGATCATTTCATAATAGTTTGACTATCGTAGAGCAGCTCAGGCATGGCGAAGACTCGAATTTCCCCGCTGGTGATTGTTTTGATCGTGCTTTTAATATTCTTCTCCATCCCAATTCTCTTATGTGTTGCTCATCGGCATGTAGCATGGAGATCAAAATATTTTCTGGGTGAGCAAAGAAAGAATTTCTACGGAGGACTTTGTTGGCGATTGTCTTAGATCTTTGAGGCATGGTCTGAGAGAGACGCATCATTTCGAAAAAATGTTTTGCGCCCTCAGTGAAACTGGAGTTTTTCTTTATCTTAAACCAAATTGGTGCGTAAACTGTCATAATGAATCGCACAATTTCGTTGAAGGTGCTGGAGGGTTCACTGGTTGAAACATAGAGGCGCAGAAATCTATTTGCTGTTGTCAGCCACCTGGAATGCGCCATCTTACCTGGATTTCGAGCCGCGAGAGCTGAAGAGCAGCTACCGCTCGACACTGCTCTGTAGATGCCTAACAAATATTTTTGGTCAGTGCTCAACTCGGCATCATCTATGTCAATGTCGGGAGATGGAATGGCATCGAATTCTGTAATTGGAAGTTTTTCGCAGTCGTTCAGTTGTTTTCCAACTGGTCCAGTAAAGCCCATTGGCCCAGTTGTTTTGCCGTCCAATTCTTGAATGAGGTGTCGCAGTGATAATTCATTATCGTGTAATAGGCATATGATCCACTGAACTGGCCTTTGTAGTTTCATTTCAATCATACGAATGGCTCCACCCTTTCGACCCGTGTTCACTGCGGTACCATCACAGCCGATAGCCACAATGTCGTCCGTGCTAATATTGTTAGTCTGCTGCTGCTGCTGGCAGCACTCACCAGAGATGACCTTTAAACCCTAGCCTAGAGTCATAAAATTTTGCGTGTGTGTTATTTCATGCCTAAGCAACGATATAAATGCTATGGGAAATATATAAATGCATTATTTAAGACAAAGAGCCGATCTGAAAATATGTATATAAATTACCTATTTTTTCAACATTTGACGTTGTTGCCGGGGGCAAAAGATATTAACGTAGGACAACGCGCTTGGAAAAACGATCATATGAGGTCTTTTTCATCGACTTTATAGTTATTAGGAATAATTTTGATGCATATTGAAATATTTTAAAAATTATAAGAAAAATACGTTTTTGACTACTAAAATATGATTTTCATCGCTCTGCCGGGGGCAAAAGATGATTACCTATTAAGCTAAGATTTTGCAGAGGCTATTTTCTCATGCATGCGCAAGTTTTTGTCTCTATTAGAATATGGAAATCGAAACAAATGTAAAATCGATCCACCCTATAATGTCTAGTCTGTGTTTATATGTCTGTAAGTTGGGATGATGTCCACATCGGAATCGTACTAAGTTAACTCGATCCGATCTGCTCAGGCTGATCTCTGACTTGTTAATGAGTGGCGAGTGGCGGCTTCGCACCTAGGACCGCATTCGGACCGAGTCGTGTCAGTGCTTTGTGGGTTAGGTGTGTGTGTATGTGTTTTCTGTACCGTGTGATGTCTGTGGGGCGTAGTATGGAATGGAGTATTTGGTTATAATGTGTCTCTGGTGTTACCTTAATGGTGCGAAGTGTTGGTGCATGATTGTACATATAGTGGCAAGGGTGTTGTGGGTTAGTTGTCGCTGCTGCCATGAATTGTGTTACCCTCATGTCTAAATATTCCCTAACTTTCAGTATTTTTGTTTCTGTGGGCAGGTGTTCTATTAGTGTTGTTTGAGTACATCCTGTAATGATACGAAGTGCGTTGTTTTGTATTGTTTGCAAGGTGTTCATGTGTGTGTTTGAGATAATGGGTGCCCAGCATGGGCTAGCATAGTCCATAACTGAGCGAATATATTGTTTGTATATGAGTGATGTTGTTTCCTGCTGGTGTCGAAAGTTTGTGCCTGTTAGTACCCTAAGCGTGTTAAGTCTTGACGTACATTTGTTTTTAATGTCCTGAATGTGGTTTGCAAAAGATAATGATGTGTTATATGTGACCCCAAGTATTTTGGTCCTGTGAGTGTGTGGAATGTTGGTGTTGTTTAGTGTCAGCTGTGGAGTTATCTGGTGTTCTTTTGTGTTGCTTGTTAGCAAGGTGATGGTTGATTTTGTGGGCGCTACTTTGAGTCTATTGCGTGTGAGCCAGTCTTGTATACTGTTTATGTATGTTTGTAGGTTATTTGTAACGGTGTCGATGTTGTTGTGGGTGGATGTTAGAGTGATGTCATCTGCATATGATGATAAGGTAAACTTGATATCTATGGGTGTTGGAATGTCATGCGTGTATAAGTTGAAGAGTGTTGGTGAGAGAACAGAGCCTTGAGGGACCCCGTTCGGAAAAAGCTTGTTTCTGGATGACTTGCCATTAAATGTGACATGTGAGTATCTTCCTGAAAGATAGTTGAAACATTGTGTAGATACGATAAGTGTATTGCATTTGATGAAGTACCGTAAGCAGTGATGTTATTTTAGTATAGACTGTACAGTAATAGCAGAGTAATATTGTAAAATTATATGTTCCGAAATTATCCATTTAGATTTAGTAAACAATGTGGAGTGTTTATTTACGCTTTTCAGGACTGTATCGGGAATTTTGTTGATAGGGGTCCCAACATCGCTTGTTTGTTGGTTAGTGTGGTTTTTTACATCTAAATTCGTAAATTATTATTTATTCATATGTGCATACAATGTCTTTGAGGCCATTAAAAGGACATTATCTCAGTCAGCCGGGAAAGCTGAGCTCAGTAAAGCCTAAAGCTTAAGGGCCAAATTAAATAAAATAAATAGTGCAGCTTCACAATTATTTATGTCATTGTAAATTGTAAAACCAACGTATTTATTTTATTATTAATTAATTATTAATAAAGGTTATTCAATTCAATCCAAAAAAATAAAGCATGAAGACTATAGTAGAACCAAAGGACATATAAACACCGGGTTCGTTAATGTTTCTCCTCCACAATTTCACACTTAGGAAAAATGGCTGACTAGTGGTTAATGATAGACTAACAAATTAATTTTTCTTTGTTTCTAAACCAGTTTTTAGAAACCATTTCAGTCACTGGTTGAGTTATCATATCTTTTTGGAAAAAAACATCATTTTACGAGGTTGTCATTTATTATTTTGGCGCAAAATCAGGTCAATCGTCTACTATTTGCGTTTTATGTTGAAAGTTTTGTTCTATTTGTAACAGAATGAAGAGGATATGACTTTATTTTAGCGCAAAATCAGGGCAGTCGTCTACTATTTGCATTTCATGTTGAAAGTTTTGTTCTATTTGTAACAGAATGAAGAGGATATGACTATTTTAGCGCAAAATCAGGGCAGTCGTCTACTATTTGCGTTTCATGTTGAAAGTTTTGTTCTATTTGTAACAGAATGAAGAGGATATGACTTTATTTTAGCGCAAAATCAGGTCAATCGTCTACTATTTGCGTTTCATGTTGAAAGTTTTGTTCTATTTGTAACAGAATGAAGAGGATATGACTTTATTTTGGCGCAAAATCAGGTCAATCGTCTACTATTTGCGTTTTATGTTGAAAGTTTTGTTCTATTTGTAACAGAATGTAGAGGATATGACTATTTTAGCGCAAAATCAGGTCAATCGTCTACTATTTGCGTTTCATGTTGAAAGTTTTGTTCTATTTGTAACAGAATGTAGAGGATATGACTATTTTAGCGCAAAATCAGGTCAATCGTCTACTATTTGCGTTTCATGTTGAAAGTTTTGTTCTATTTGTAACAGAATGTAGAGGATATGACTATTTTAGCGCAAAATCAGGTCAATCGTCTACTATTTGCGTTTCATGTTGAAAGTTTTGTTCTATTTGTAACAGAATGAAGAGGATATGACTTTATTTTAGCGCAAAATCAGGTCAATCGTCTACTATTTGCGTTTCATGTTGAAAGTTTTGTTCTATTTGTAACAGAATGAAGAGGATATGACTTTATTTTAGTGCAAAATCAGGTCAATCGTCTTCTATTTGCGTTTCATGTTGAAAGTTTTGTTCTCTTTGTAACAGAATGAAGAGGACATGACTTTAGAGGAGTTTCTATCTGAGGCAAAGTACACACCAGGAACGCGAACGTTCGAGAGAAATTCAAGAATTTTCAGTGAAAGAAGTGTAAAAGGTGTATACGAGGAGCTGAAACAAAAGTGTCTTTTAAAGGTAACTAAAACGTTTTGTCCTTTCTTCAAAAACATTTATAAACTGATTGTCAAAATGGCATTCTGGGGAATCGCGTCGCGGTTGTTGCAGTGTGCGGGGTTCTCATTCTGTCAATGTAAAATCATACGCGAATTGAGTCATCATGGTCCAAGTCGTGAGTCGCAAGACGATCCTGTGCACGGCCGGCCTTACTGCGAAAGACAACGTATTCAAGATGATTGGCCATGACTTGGTAGTTAGCTTCAGGGAGTGATCAATATGATCTGGCAATGGGTGATCATTAGAAGCAGGTTTTATCTCCTTACCGAACCTCACCGGCCCCTCAGTAAAACTAAAATTAAGGAAATAATAAATTATTGTTAGTAATTCATTATCACTTACTACAGGGTGTCCCATAAAGGTCCCTTTACCCCTGAAACCTTTTTCTACTAGAATAGGGTGGGGTAAAGGAGGTGAAGGGACTTATAAGACACCCTGAACATCTCCAAACTTCGCTGAACATAATATTAACCGAGACTGAGACAAATCGAAGTTATGAAGTCATTAAAACAGTATTAAAAGTTTAAAATTCTTATTAGTTACTGAATAGTGAAGCTTAGTAATGAATGTGTTTTCACATTTTTATGTATGGATGGTGTAATACGAGAGATAACGATCAGGAGGCTTGAAAGGGGTGCTCTGTTGGAAGTAAATGTAGTGAGTAGGCACTTTCTCATCTGTTATATGCAGATGATGCATTGGAGATTGATGGATATGTAGAAGAGTTGCAGAGGTTGACTGAAGCCTATGTGGATACTTATAAAAGGCGGTTAATTGTGAATGCAAATGAGGGTAATGTGATGGCGTATCAAGAGGACGGTAGTACAAAGTGTAAAATACTATAGGTATAGCTGCAATAATATTAAAAGTGGTGGATGATTTTAAGTGTTTTGGAAATCTAGTAAGCAAGAACAGTACATGTAAAAAATAAATTAATTCAGGGAATTTAAGCAGGAAGGAGATTGTATGGAACTGCGAGGGCAAAAGAATGAAGAAGCCATTATCTATGAATGCCGCAAGAGAAATACATTAACGGCTGCTTGTGCCAACCTTTTTATATGAGAATATGACTATGGTATGGGATGTACGTGAAAGAACTAGGATGAGCGCGATTGAAACGGATGATCTGAGGTGTATAATGCAACGGTAATAAGAAGGATTTATGGAGTGAGAAATGAATAGGTGAGGCAAAGGTAGGACGCGATCAAATCCTTGCAAGAGAGAATGGGTGAGAATTTATTAAGGTGATTTAGTCATGAATTAAAGAAAAATGGGCGTATGAGAGGAAGACCGCGTAAAAAGTGGATTGGTGGTGTGAAAGAAGTTCTTTCTCAACGAAGTGTGGAGTGGAAGGAAGTTATGAAAATGTTGAGAGAGAGAGAGAGAAGAGAGAGAGAGAGAGAGAGAGAGAGAGAGAGAGAGAGAATGAATGTTTAACGGTACGTTTACACCCAGCGTTAACCTTATGAAGGGGATGATGTCTGCCTGCCTGTGATGTTCTGTTCGTTTATACTTACCTAAATAGCTAGGGTAATCTACACCAAATTTAATATACACATTAAGGGAGAACGGTGACGAGAACCAGGAAAGGTTTTAAAATACACTTGTCCCTTCTAGTCCTCCCCCCGAGGTTGTGTTTCGAGGGGTTTTTGGTGCGCAAGGCACAGCGAACATTCTCGTTTCATATGTAGTCGTGTGTGTATATATATGTGGGGGGGGTGGGGATGTAAACAGAAGCTATGCAAGTATTAACGTAGCTAAATAAACCTCAAAAGAGTTTACACTGAGTCGTCACATGGCCGAGAACTGAATTGTTATCAACCATCTGTAAATAAAGACATACTGAAAGGGTGATTTAATTAGCCTCTCATCCAACTGATGGCACCTCACCTTCAGATATTTTTTTGCTTGTTATCAGTAACTAGTTTTAAAGCTCAAAACTTGGTATAATTATTGGTTTCAACTATAAGTCAGTTAGTAGACGGATTACAGAGCCACGTATAAATGAACACTTTTTTAGACCGGTGTTGCTTAAACTTATGGCAATCATGTGCTATTTTATGCCATTTTTCCAAAATGCAAAACGTAATGTGCCACTATGACTTTGTCGAATAGGCCTTAATTAATATACTTTTTTATATTGTACAAATAAATTGCATTATTAGTAAAGCAATAAATGTCGTGTGTATTTTACAACTATATTTTACGTTTTCTTTACGGTGCCTGCATTACAAAGCCTTGTGTACTTGCTTCCCTCCAGCCAATTTGTCAAATATGACGCACTTAACACATGAATGATTATTTAGTAACTGAATTTTAAATCTTATTGCGCAAGCGTTCCAGGCAGTCTTAGAAGAGTTGCCAATTACCACTCCGAAAATTCTAAAATTTCTTGCTTACGCGAGGGCATTATGAATTCAGGCTGGTACAGCATTATAACCAGTGACTTTTTTATTTGCCTTGATGAGTGTCCATGTGCCATTCGTCAGAGTCACAATGTGCCAGGTTTGGCACATGTGCCAGGGTTTGAGTACTCCGGCTTTAGACTATCCATTACTGAACGAAAAATGAGAGCTTATTTAGGTGGTTATTTTTTGGCTTGTGGTCGATTTGAAGTTGGTATTTGAATGAGAAACAATCTTTTGAGAAGTCAAAAGATTCAAAATTTCCAAAGTAAAACTGAATTTATCTATTACACTGATCTTCCTAATACAGTGACCAAATTTCTTTACAGTAATATAGTAATAGTGAAAGTACAATTACTAGCGGTTGTAGTACAGTACTTAGGAAATAACATTTAATATCGATATCATAATAAGTAGAACTTATGGTTAATTGTTTACTATATTGGCCTATTCAGTTTTTTGAATTTTTAAGCTAGAAAAACTGTGTTTAAGTACATGCATTTATTTCAACATTTTCAGATTAAAGAACATGAAAATATTTCCAAATTTGCTGATATTACAATGGAAGAATTTGCGCCTATCCGAAAAATGTTTGCAAGAAAGAATAGGAGGAGAGCTGCTTGTACTACACAGGTTCTAATTATTCCATTCATAATTTTGGTTTAAGTTGTAAAAAAAAAAAATATTTTTTACTTTCAATTTATTTAAATATAATTTACCATTGAATATTTCATGGCAGGTCCGAAATTGCGATTCTTCGTGGCCAGATGTTGCAGATTTTAGAAAGTGTCATAGCTATCCCTCAACCTTTGGGATGTGAATAACAATATTCTGTATAAAAATCCTCACTGTGCAAAATGTAACTTTGTTGACGTAAGTTCAGATACTCTTATTTGTCAGAGTCCTTCTCCTACCATAAGTCCAGCTTTACTCGAGAGTATTCAGAATAAAACCCATGTTTTTCACTGCATTCTCAGTTTTATTCGAAGTGAAAGGAAAACCTAAAAATTGTCAAGCTTACGATGAAATCTGGGATCCCATTAACAGCCAGTGCATAAACACAAATTCTAACAAATCTGGCCACCAGTACTACAATGATTCTATCAAAACCAACTGCCCTTTTAAAATAGGTTTGGAGGACATTATACTGCGCAAAGATGGTTCTATTTATTCACGGTTAAATAATAAATCATATTCTAAAGAAGAGTATGAACTTTTTAATGACACCATTATGGTAATGTGCAGCGGTGTTTCCATGATGTATTATTACACAACTCCGATTGTCCTCATTATTTCCTTGGTTTGCTTAGCTCTTCATATCGTTTTGTATCTTTGCTTCTCGCGTTTGCAGACGTGGCACGGAAGAAATCTGTTTTGTTTATGCTGTTCCCTCTTCCTGGCACAGTTTCTGTTCTTAACAGGAACGACGGCCACTGACAACTACATATTGTGCGTTTTCCTGTCAGTGTGTCTGCATTATTTTTGGCTTGTTTCATTTTGCTGGATGAACATCTTGAGTATCGACATATGGAGGACTTTTAATACTCAATTATACCATAGTTCTATGAAGAGGAGACGCGTATTCGTGTTTTATAGTCTATATGCTTTGGGTATTCCTTTTGTCATTGTGGTAGCTGCTTTAACTCTGGATATGATGAGTGCCACGTCGAAACTGAGGCCAAGATATGCTGTATACGAAGATGATAAACTTTGTTGGATTAATAGTACAACAGGATTACTATATTTTTTCCTTTTACCGGTTGGAATTATTATTGGAGAAAATTTTATTTTATTTGTTTTAACCTCATACGACATTTATAAGAAGTCAAAAGAGGCTGAGTTCGCTAAAACTAAGTCTCAAAGCGTTCGATGTGAAGGGGAGAAGGAAGAAGAAGGGAGAATCCCGTCACTTCGCAAAAGAACAAAATGAAAAAATATCAGGTAACGGTAAACGATTAATTATAAGAAACGACCAATGCATGTAAGTGTATGTTATACTGCAAAATATATCTATCTGACATTAATTTCTAACCATCACCATATTTCTTATGACATCCTGACATCTTTTAGGGAAAGTCCAATAAGACAAACAAAGTGAGGTTTGCTCTGTATTTGAAACTCGGAATCCTTCAAGGCTTAACTTGGATGACAGGTTTTATAGCGTCTTCTATAAGATCTCCGACATGTTGGTACATCTTTACCATTTTAAATGGGTTGCAAGGGGCAGCGATTTTCATTTGTTTTGATCTTAAGAAGTGGGTAAGAAAAATATTATATTCTTTTGTAAAATGTTACAACTGGCCATGCATTTTAATAATAAAATAGTGATTTTTATCCTTCATGAAGTAAAGTGTTCCAATTTTGCATATAAAATATAATAAAATATAAGAGAACAAAGAAATAATATCATTATTTATGGATTTGAGTAAGGCGTTTGATGTAATAGATCATAATATTCTACTTAATAAATTATATTGTTACGGCTTTAGAAGAGCAATCAGTGATTGGTTTGAAAGGTTATTTGTCCAATAGATATTATTTTGTGTCAGTATATAAGGTTTGCTGAACTAAAACGCTTGTCAAACATGGTGTGCCATAGGGCTCAGTTCTGGGTCCACTGTTATTTCTATTATATATAAACGACCTTCCACGTTCCTCTGATATACTGAACTTCATAATGTTTGCACATGATACAACTGTGTTTTTTTCTTGTAAAGATGTTAGTTCAGCTAAGAATATATTTCATTCAGAATTCATCAGTGTAATGAAATGGTTGACCACCAATAAACTCTTCCTAAATTCAAAACAAATTTCATGATTTTTACTAATAAAAGAAATGTATATCTTGATGAACTTAATGTTAATGAAATCGCCATAAAGGAGTGTACTGTAACAAATTTCTTGGTGTAATGCGAGACAAGAATTTGCAATGAGTGATCATGTAAATTATATCGCGAAAAAGATTTCAAGGAGCGTTGCTATAATGTTTAAACTTAGAAATGTAGTCCCTAAACAGGTTTTATTGACTTTATCATACTCCTGTTCTTCTTTATATAACGTACTGCACCCTTGTTTGGGGAAACTTCGCTAACGACCATTAAACGGTATCTTTGTCATCCAAAAACGAGTAATAATGTTATCTGATGCTGATTTCCATGATTACTCCAGTATATTATTTAAAGAGCTAAAACTACTAAAGCTCAATGATGTAATCAAACTGGCACATTTTATTTTTATTTACAAGTGTAAGAACAAAATCATTAACTTACAATGGGTAAATAGATAATGTATTTTGTAACTCATCAAAAAATCCACTCGTATCAGACCAGAAATAGGTCAAAGCATGTTATACATCAATTTAGATTGTCTTCATCTCAAAAACTACCCATTTTCATTGGATTGAAACTATGGAATGATTTAAATGCTGATATAAAAATATTGTGAATGTAAATTCGTTTAAAACCAAGTTGAAATGTCGATTAATAATGGCATACTAATAAAAATCTAGGATTAAATGTACATTACTTTTGTTTATTAATTTCTCGTGTGTAATCTAGGATTAAAGACACATTACTTATGGTTGTTCAGTTCTTATCTCTCATGTATAATATTAATTTCTTTGTATGATATTGGTATAATACCTTCAATAATGTTATGCATTTGTCATACGACGCGTTCCGGACCACAACCTGCCAAGCGCTAGTGAGGCCAGAATTGAGTTATTTATACCACTCTATTCCCCGACCCTTCCTCTATCCCGTGGGTGAGTCAGGGAGGAGATTGTGGACCTGTACGTATGGTCGAAATCAATCAAATATCGTTATTGGTTCAAAAGTTATGGCATTTTGCAAGTTGACAAACTTTAACTGCATTTTTCTCCATTTTTTAAATTTTGGCGCTTGGCAGCTTGTGGTCCGGATCACCTTATATCGATAATCTATACTATAATAAGAGAGCTGTCCGTCCGTCTGTCTGTCTGTCTGTCCGTCCGTCACACTTTCAGAAATTGTGAGAAAAAAAATTCAGAAATTGTAAAAAAAATTCAGAAATTGTATTACGGGCGGCAATGTGAAGCTCAAGATTTTCATGACTGTTCTATTCTGTAGTTTAGCAATGGGGGAAGGGTGGGGGAAGGGTTGGGGTGGGCGGAAGGGTTGGGGTGGGGGTAATGGGGGATGGGTGGGGGTAATGGGGGAGGGGGTTAGCCCCCAAGTTGTATGAATGGGGGTGAGGAGGTTTTGGGAGATACCAGATTCAGAAATGTTGACACAATGTGAAGCTCAAAATTTTCACGGCTGGGTTCTTTTTTTGTAGTTTAGCCTGTCTAACCGTCAGCGAAGTGACGGGAACTGTACTAGTGATAAATAATTTAAGATTAATACATACTTTAATTATTAATAATACTTGCATAATTATTTATTTATTTATTTATCATTAATAATAACTATCTGTTTTATTTTTAGTAAGAGATAGTAAAGCCTAAAGCTTAAGGGCCAAATTAAATACAGTAAATAGTGCAGCTTCACAATTATTTATGTTATTGTAAATTGTAAAATCAATTCAATTCAATTCAATTTTGCACAAAATCAGCGTTCATCTTACCGTTTGAACAAAAGTTTTTGATTCAGTGACAACTTAACATTTACTTTAAGCTCACGAACGACTTGCATTTTGAGTGCAGCTTCACAAATTTGGTCTCGCTGGCTTTGGATGTGAAGCTCAAAATATTTATGGCTGTGGTATTTTTGTAAATTTATGGACTGACTTGCTTTTCCTCGGTTTCACAGAAGAGTATAAAATTTTGTACAAGCGTGATCTGACTAGATGCGCAAAATTATTTATTATATTTCACTACAAACAACACAAATTGTAAAATAGCTACGCTGGGCGGTACTTAGAGCTCTCGACGAATAAGCTCCGCCCAGCGTCACGCGAACAAACGCCTTATTCAACTGAACAACATTTTGGCCACATAAACTTTGCTGAAAACTCTTTTGTAGTTAATGAATTTGTTCGATGTTTACATCAATTTATTCGCAACGACATCCTCTTATCTTTTGGTGAGAGTGTGTGTGGTGTAGTCTCTTCTGAAAAAAGTTATATCTCTCGGAAGAACCATCCACGAAGTGCTGGTCGGGTTGAAAAAAGATTTGTCCATGCACTACCGCGCGTAGACGATTTGTCCTTTTTTTCCGTGGCCGATCTATATACATAGATCACTTTGTAACACCTTGAGTGAGCGAGTAACGCATCAGTAACGCTTCAGGCATAACTACTCACTCAGTCAACTCGTTACAAAGTGATCAATGTACAAAGATCACCCACGGAAAAAAAGAACATGTATTTTTATGATTTTGTAGATAGATTACTCTAGCTTTCGATCGTCCAATTATTAAAATTGGTTAAATTAAATTAAAGTTAATTTTAATCGGTATAAGCCAAAATAAAACAGGTTGTAACAAAAATTGGAAAGGATATTGGGGATCTTTTCCGTTTGACTGCCGCCATTGAAACATAATTAAACTTTTTGTATTTTGTATTTTAACTGAAATGTCTTGATGATACAAAATAAGTTACTTTATAAAAAAGCTTTTCTTAATTTCCCCTTCAAATTTTGTTTCTTATAAACAATTTTAATTACTTTCAAGATCCATGCTTAATTTTTAAGTTTTAATCGTGTACTCAGAAAAATAAGGGGATCACCTGAAGATCAGGGCCTCCAGCCTTCTTTAGTTAGCTTTATAAGGCTAACTAACAAAAATATCACGACCTAACCTAACCAATCGTCAAGGTCGTACAGTTGACCGAACGATTGGTTAGGTTAGGTCGTGATATTTTCGTTAGTTAGCCTTATAAGGCTAAGTAAAGAAGGCTGGGGGCACTCACCTCTTATGTTTCAATGGCGGCAGTCAAACGGAAAAGATCCGGATATTGGTCCCGTTATTACCTTTATTTACGTTTATTTACCTTTATTACCTTCTTATTATAATATCTTATTACATTTATTACGTTTACACTCACAAATATGAAAAAAATGACATTATTAATTACTCCCTATGGTTCCATTTAAACGGATCACCCTGTGGAATATTTTGCGCAATAATAGGTCTTTTGGGTTTTAGAATGAGGAGTACGTGTCTTTTGAAATCAACTTTCATTTCATTTTCTGGAGTTAGGTTGAACAATTTTGTGTTTATTCATATATTCGTAAGTCCTATACCCTTCGTCTACACATCCACATCCATCCGCACATCCACACACACACAAATGGAATCATTATTTCATTCCCAAATACTGTATCAACATTTTTAAGTAAAATTCCTTATTTACGACTTATTTAGGTGATCCAAATCTGGTATCTGAGAGGACAAGGTTATGATCATGATGTTCAGAATCGTGTCATGGGGTAATTGGGTCAACGACTTTTGAAAGATGATCACCAAAACTAGTAAAGTTTCGTAAGATTTTGCTCGTCTCTTCAAACACCAATTCGAACTTTTCTTTTTCTTTTCAGTCAACCAAATCAACTGTCTTTTACTTTCGGTGTTCTCATGAATGAAATTGCTGAAGCGAAGATCAATGATTTATCAACACAACCATATATTTTATACTTTATTTTATATTATTGTGGTCATTAATGAGTTACTCAAAAGATGGCTATGATTTAAATACTAATTTATCCAAAATTTTGTATAAAACTAAGAATTCTGACAACTTTTGTTTTCCAGGTCTTCGTGTCTCTTTGGGAACGACTGAGAAGAACTTCTTGGGGATCAAGATTTAGTTCTAAAACCACGAAGACAACTTCTCCAGGAATCGAGGAGAAAGACAAGGCGTAATGTATATATATATCTTTTTTTCTAATCATTTGTTGGGAAAAAATTTGAAGACGTAAAATTAACCTCTACCAAAATTCGAACCACGGACCTCTGACTACAGGAGTTGTGGTGGCACTACTGAGGTACGACAGGGTAAAAGTTGATCCTAGGAGGGTTCGTCCTCGCGTCGCAAGGCAACGCCCTGAGTCCGACATTTTACCACTTCGTTTTACTTCAGTTTTCGTACTAAAATTAACCAAGGTTATTTTTTCATAACATGTGGGACGCACTTTCAGGATGGATTCAGGACCTGAAAACAATGAAAAAGTTTATATAAACATATGCCCGAAATCGCTTTGTTTTCGAGTTACAGCCCGTTTTGTGTTCCAGTAATTCTTTCCACAAACTGTTTACAAACACTGCATGCCGTGCATCGCGGTGTTTCACTGCTCGTATTCGTAGCTTCTTACCGCGAGTAAGTGCAGTCCAGTGAAAAAAAACTTAAAAGTTTTTGTGCTATTCAGTGATAGTGTGCATTTGAAGTGAGAATGGAAGCTTATTCAAACAGAGAAATGGCAGACATGCATCTCATGTATGGACTTGCCGAGTGTAATGCGGTCGCAGCAAGACGTCTGTATTGGGGAAGGTTTCCGAATCGCCGTCTGCCAGATAAGAAGACCTTTCAGAGAATAGACGACCGTCTTGGTGATACAGGATCATTCAACAAGAGAGTTTCAGATGGTGATAGACCAATCAGCGCCAGAACTGTTGAGTTGGAGGAGCTGGTCCTGAATCGCGTGGAGGAACATCCTGGTGTCAGCATCCGAAGGATAGCAGCAGCAGAGGGTGTAAGATAAACAACTGTGTGGAGAAGTTTACGGGAACAACAGCTTTACCCATATCACATTCAGAGAGTACAAGGCCTTACTGAAGCTGATTTCCCACCACGAGAGGCTTTTTGTACTTGGTTCCTCAACAGTGTGCTCGCTATCCTCTTTTTCTATTCTCCGTGTTGTTTTCTGATGAGGCTGCCTTCACAAGAAATGGCGTGATCAATTTTCACAACACTCATCACTGGGCCGAAGAGAATCCGCATGCCATCATCCAGTCAAAGCACCAACAACAATTTAGTATCGATGTATGGGCAGGACTTATTGCCGACAACTTAATCGGTCCTTTTGTTTTGCCTGGAAGATTAACAGGAGAATCCTATTCCAATTTTTTAAGGAATGATTTAAGCGATTTACTAGATGAAGTTCCTCTTGATGTCCAACGTCGTATGTGGTTTATGCATGACGGCGCTCCGCCTCATTTTAGTCAAGTAGCCAGAGACTATTTAGATGACCATTTCCCTGATAAATGGATAGGCTGTGGAGGACTCATTGCGTGGCTTGCTCACTCCCCGGACCTGAATCCACTCGATTTTTACCTGTGGGGTCATCTGAAATCCATCGTTTACGTGACACCCATTGACAACGTTGAAATGCTTCGCCAACGTGTAGAACAAGGATGCCAGAAAATCCGAGCAATATCTGGAATGTTTGAACACGTCAGGCAGTCTATGACGAGGCGTGTTCAGGCGTGTATTCAAGCGCAAGCGGTCATTTTGAGCACTTCCTTTAAAGGTAAGGCGGATACTTGCTGGGACACATAACGGGCTGTAATTCGGAAACAAAGCGATTTCGGGGATATGTTTATATAAACTTTTTTCATTGTTTTCAGGTCCTGAATCCATCGTGAAAGTGCGTCCTACACGTTATGAAACACCCTATATACAGTGTGTGTATATATATATATATATATATATATATATATATATATATATATATATGTTAACCTTGTTAGTATTCCGTGCGTCAGTCTTTCTTCACACGAAGGTCAAGCTGGTGGCCCCGCCTCTAGTCCTGGCTTGGTGGAGGAGCGAGATGCTCTTTTGCGCTCTCCACCGTACATAGCCAGGTACACCCGGCTCATCTGGTACCAACCTGAGCCAGGCATCTAGTCTTTCTTGAAGACTTCAACTTTGACCCCTGTAACGTTTCTGAGGTCCTTTGGAAGCTGATTGAAAATTCTTGGCCCCTTGACGACCAAGCTATTTTCCTTCAGAGTTGAAGAGGTCCCTTGTCGGGCCTTTAATTTGGGAACACTACACATTCTGCCCTTCCTATTTTCCAGCGTTGTTTGGATGGTAATTGGGTTTAGTTTTAGGTTTGGTATCAGTTTTTCGATCATTTTCCATATGTAGATTATAGTATACCTCTCTCTTCTTCTTTCCAGGGAGTACAGATTTAGTTTACGTAGTCTTTCCCAGTAGTTGAGTTCTTTGCAGCCATCAATCTTGGCTGTGAAGTGTCTCTGGGTTTCTTCTAGTTCATTAATTTCTTCCTTTTTATATGGGGACGTCAAAACTGAGCAGTATTCAAGTTTTGGTATGATCAGTGTTCTCAGCAGGGGAATCATTACTGTCTTGTCCCTCCTTTTGAACGTTCTTAGTACCTGTCCCGCGACTCTTTTTGCTTTGTTTATTGCTATCTGATTTTGTGTCTCGAATTTGGCATCACCGGTCATTATTACCCCCAAGTCGACGGCTTTCGTGCTTCTCTGAATTTCTTGTCTATCTGGGGCATAATATGCAGTCTGTTTAAGTTCCTAATTTCTACCATATCTCAAGTGCTGAAATTTCTCGGTGTTAAATATCATATTGCTGTCTTCTGACCATTTGTATATTTTGTTCGTGTCCCTCTGCAAGGCCTCCACCTCATTTGTATCGCTGATTTTTCTGCTGATGTTTGTATCGTCCGCAAATGATGTTACTATACCGTTGCTGTTTACTCCACTGTCTATGTCTGTTCGCATGATAATGAACAGGAGTGGGGCTAGCACTAGCACTGTACCTTGTGGTACAGAGCTGCGTACTTCTGATTCTGATGATGATATACCTTGAATTTTGACCACCTGTAGTCGTTTTCTGAGGAAGTTGTAGATTCATTTTCCCACTTTGCCTGTTATTCCTATATATTTCATTTTATGTGCTATTATACCGTGATCACTGATCACATTTGTCGAAAGCTTCAGCAAAATCCGTGTATATGACATCATAGTTTTCATTGCCTTCAAGTGCATCTAGGATATTGTTATAATTCTCTATAAGTTGTGATAGGCATGCTCTTCCTGATCGGAATCCATGCTGATTTTCGTTGAATCTTTCCAATGTCTCCAAGAAGTCATAGATTTTCTCTCTGACTATTCTTTCAAAAATTCTGGTAAGGTGGGACGTCAAGGACACTGGTCAAATGTTCTTTGCTTGAGATCTATCCCCGCCTTTATATATAGGGACGATGGTTGCTCTTTTCAAGATGCTCAGTATTTCCCCAGCGTCTAGGGATCTTTTCCATATCCAGTATAAGGGTGTAGCTATTTAATTTTTACAGTTTTTAATTAATAGTGCGTTCCATTTGTCCGGACATGCAGCTGAATGTGATTTCATTTATCCTATAGCTCGCGTTACATCTTCTTGGGTAAAATGAAAGTCTGTTATACATTCTCCTTGCAATTTCTCTTTGAAGAATGCATCTATGTCAGGTATTGCTTTGTCACTTTTTGGGGTACTGAAAACCGATTCATACTGGGCTCTCAATGTTTCAAATATTTCTTTTAGATCGTCTGTTAGTTCATTATTTCCTTTCCTTAAGGGCCCGATAGTAGCGCACGTTTTTGTTTTCCTTTTCGCATAGCTGTAGAAATATGATATTTTGGATTTTCCTTTATTGCTTCTACCGCCTTTTCCTCTTCCCTCTCCGTTTGTGTTTCCGAATCGATTCTCTCCAATTTTTCTTGTATTATTTTCCTGGCATTGTTGTCTCCGCAATTAGCTAACTTCGTCGCTACTCTCTTTCTTTTGCGGAATATTCTTCTCTTTTGCCTCTCTAGCCAGTTCCTCTTTCCTTTTGGCTGTTCTTTCGGAACATATTTTTCCAAAATTCTCAGCGTCTTTTCTTCCGAGGTTGTTGGCATTTCCTCAGTTGTTTTATTCTCTAAAACTGTTCTCCACTCTATTTGGGCCATGTGTGATCTGATTTTTTCCCAATTTATGGTCTTGGAGTTTAAGTTAAAAGCCCCAAATTTGCTTCTTCTTTCCGTATGTGTATTGTCTTTTAAAGCTAGCGCCATATTTGTTGATAACTCGATTATATTGTGGTCTGAGATAATAGTTGGAGTTATTTTTATATCGGCAATCAAATTCGTGTTATTTGTGAATGCCAGATCTAGGCAGTTATTTTTCCTGGTATTTTCTGCTATCTCCTGTGTCAGCATAAACTCGCTTGTGAGAGCCATCAGCATTTTTGCTTGCTCCTGGTCCTCTCTTGTGGCCCCCTTATCTTGCTGTATAAATATATTTCTACCCACTTTTTTGTATTTTATAAATTGGAAATTAAAATCGCCGCAGATTATTATATTAGGGGATGGAGAGTTTACGGACTTTATTAGGGTTTTGATATCGTCAATGGCATCCGAAAATTTTTCATTTGGAGAGTTTGGAGGTCTATAGATGACTATCATTACCACGTTTAGTTTCTCTATTTTCACCGCAAGGGTTTCCACGAAACTGTTGGATTTACTTATTACCGTCTCTGTCATATGCTTCTCATGTATATAAATAGAACAGCCACCTTTACGTCTCGCTGTTCTATCCGCTCTTAGTAAGTTGGATCCATCGATATGCAATTCTTTCTTATCGATACAGTGTTCGCAGTTATTGCAGTTTCCTTGGCAGTCTTTAAGATGTGTTTCTGTGAGGCATGCGATGTCCGCCCTTGTTTCGTCCATAAAACCTTTCAGGTACGAAACTTTGTTTAGTGAATTGTTCGGTTTTATTCCTTGAATATTTGCCAGGACATTGTTTATATTCTTTGTTTTGCATTGCCCCTTGTGCATTTAAAGTTCGTTGTCCTTTGATATCGCGTGTTTTGTAGCCTTGTGGTCCTCCGAGATGGATCCGTTCCCGCCTACCTGTTCTGGTAGCTTCTTGCCATGTAGCGGTCCGGCTCGAGGGTTCCCAGCTGTGTCAGCTGCATGTGATGTATAAAACTTAGCAGCCGTATTGTGGCCGAGATGTTGAAAAAATTTTGTGTGCTATTTGTGTTTTGTTTACTATTTGGGTACATATTTTTTTTTTCTCACATTCCTTCTGTTGTCATTTGAAACATGTCCTTTGAACTTGTTGGGAGATGATGGTAGTAACATTTTCTCCCGTACTGGCAGGTTCCATATGTCGCGTAGGTCTTGCAAATGTCTGGATGGTAGAATTTGCATTTTCCACCAAATTTGCAGTGACCATTATTGTAGAAGTAGTTGCACACAGGAGGGTGTTCATAAATACATTCTCCTCCCTTATATCTGCATATTCCTTTCACATAGTATTTACATATATTTTCTTCCCAATTTTTACTTGGGGGCCTTTGTTTTTGGTGGTTTCAGTATGGTTTCTTTATTGTCTACTTGTTTTTTCTTATTCCTGCTAATGCCCTTGTTTGAAAACTTTGGATTTGGGTTTGTGCCACTGTTTCCTCTGTTGGTACTTCTTTTATTTCTATTATTTCTGCTTTCTCTGTTTTCTTTTCCTGTTCGTTTTTCGCAGTTTCCTCTCGTACTCGTACTCTTTTGCCTTTTCCTCATGGTCTCGTTCGGCTTTAAAAACTGAAAACGAGTTTATTTCGATTATGCAGCTTTTGCAGAAGAACTTGATTCCGTTCACTTGTTTAGCGCCTGATATAAGAGAGATTTCTTCGTCGCTCCATCTCAGGCATTGAAATTCGACTAATGTCTGGCAAAGATCGCAGCGAATAAACTTTGATTCATCTGTTTCTTTTTTACAGTATCCACCGGGTTCTATGAATTGATTTACCATTGCCATGTTTCTATTGGTATGTAAATGATTGTGCTCGAAATATTAACTCAAAATGGTAATTTATTAAGTGAGGTACCTGACTTGACTTTAGAAATGAGGGAGGGAAAGTTTTTCCGTTATTCCGTGGGATGGGGGATGGGGGATGTGGCACGCTGTAGACTCTCACTGATTGGTGCCCTGGAGCGTACCGCAGGGGATAACATAATATATATATATATATATATGTGTGTGTGTGTGTGTGTCTTATACGTCCTTACACACAGATTATCAAAATATTCCTTTCAGGCGAAACATACTTAACTTCGAGTATTTGTTACGTAAAGAGGCGTTGAATTATTACAAACTAGCCCAAAAAAACACCCTACGGGGGTATATTTTTGCTAGTTCCTGCGGAGGGCTGTTATTATCGTTCAGGCAATACATATCTACTGTACAGTCATGGTACTAATATGTGTTGGTATTACCAGAATATTGTCTAGGAAACATATAATTAATTCTTGACAAAGAAGAATGTGACGTGAATGTAAAAACTAAGTCTTTAGAACATTCCCCCATTTTTTGGACACAATAGTCAAACAATAAAATGTAATGAAAATTATTTTAAGAAAATTTTAAGCCAATTAGAGTTTAATATTTACAATTAGCTCATGAATCACTTACATTTTAAATGCAGCTTCACAGATTTTACTAGAAGCTCACGAAGCAGTTATATTTCAAATACAACTTGTCACATTTTGTTTTTAATTATCATGACTTCCGATACATAGCTAAAAATTTTGATGGTTACATTCTTTTCTAAATTTATTGACCAACTTGGTTTTCTTCATTCCACGAAAGTGTATGAAACTGCAGAAGCGTGTTGGGGGCTTGGTTTACATGTAGACATTAATGATAGGGAATGCCACCAGTCTACTATTCTATAAAATTTTATATTTTTCAAATAGCTAGAAAAGCAGATCAACAAATTCACGAAAGAAAGCAACCATCAAAATTTCGAGTTTCACATCCTAAGACCAATGGGCCAAAATCTTGAAATTTAAGTGCTTCGTGTTTTAGCATGGAAATTTTGTTGGGGATAAATTGGAATAAATTATTTTTGGGGGCACCCGATTTGAAAAGAGTTGCCTGAAAAACTCCAGGGATTCCAGAGGGTGTTGGTACAAAGTTTCATGAAAATCGGTCCAGCCGTTTGGATCTGAAAAGGAGACATACAGACATACAGACGGACACACAGACGGACAGCTGGACAGATGGACATGCAGTGAATTATGGTATGACTAGCATGGAGCACCGACAATTCAGCGCAAGACAATTCAGCGCCGACAATTCAGCGCAAGTCAGTACAGTTAAAAGTTTAGTTAAAAATAATAAAAATAAATCGCAATAAATAAAAAAGATAAAAATTTGTATATTTATATATATGTTAAATTGGGTCTGTATCGAAGGAGTGACATTTCAAAGGAGTGACATAACAAAGGAGTGACATAAATACCGTAACGAAGGAGTGACATAACGAAGGAGTGACAAATCGGAGATAAAATTCAAAGGAGTATAATTATTAAAATTTTATTTAAAAAAACAAAATTTGTTAGAATTGTTAAAATTAAGATTTTATTTCAAAAACTAGAAACCTAACCTAACCTAACCTAACCTAACCTAACAGTTGCAAGCCTCTCTTCCCTCTGGATTTGTTCTTTCTTCTTCTTTGTTGGTATTTTCGCGCTGAATTGTCTTGCGCTGAATTGTCTTTGCGCTGAATTGTCCTGCGCTGAATTGTCGGGTCACGGACTAGCATACCCGCCCGTCTTACAGACGGTTTTTTTTTTAGGTAAATATGTCGATGTATAGAATTATAATCCGTTACATAGCATACCCGCTAGACCGCGGTGCTGGGCCCTGCTGGGGTCTTTGAAAACTGTAGCAACAAATTTTCTTTTTTATTATTATTATTACGGGCGGCAATGTGAAGCTTCAGATTTTCATGAGTGCGTTCTTTTCTATAGTTTTATTGACCAAATAATTGAACCGACAATAATTAGGGAACCTGCGGCCCCTCAATTACTGGGGTTTCAATTATTTGGTCAATAAAACTATAATCATGAAACTCTTATAAGCTTTACAAATCTTATCAAAATGTGTAGCTCAAGATTTTCATGGCTGCGTTCTTTTCTATAGTTTTATCGCGGTGCTGGGGCCTTTGGGCCCAGTAATTGGTTGGGGAGGTGGGGGGGGTGAGCACACATATATTTTCGTTCATTACTCATCATCCACCATACGAAGGTTGGTCGAAATCAGTTCAGAAACGTAGAATTTTTTCTGCTGACAGACAGACAGAGACAGGCTCATTTTCGATGAATTATAGTAGTAACTGCTAACTGCTACTTATTACCTCTTATTATAGCTATTACGATTTTCTATGTCTTACAGATACCAAAGACACCAGAATATCGTTGAAGAAAATAAAGGAATGGCTGTTTCATCCTCGAAAGGTAAAGAGACGAACCGCTTGAAAATTAAAGCTCCTTTAATATGTTTTTCAAGACGTAAAGAAAGAAGGAACTGTCAGTTCAAGTTCACAGGAAATAAAAGGTTCCTATTTTATTTTTATTTTGGGTCATAAATAGGCTGACCATATTTCCTTGAGACAAAAACGGGACATTGGGATGGCAAAAAAGGGACGGGGGTTATGTAATATTCTGTATTCATGAAAAAGTAAGTACATAAACATATTGAGCTTACAATTATTCTTCAGTGACAGAACCCATACAGAACCCATAAAAAAAACGGTACTGTCTCGTTCAAAACGGTACGTATGGTCAGCCTAGTCATAAAAGGTTTCGAAAAGACGTGTAAAAAGAGTCAGAAAATGGCTGGTGGAGAAAGTGAGGTTTAATGAAATGTTGAATGACTCGTAAATAAGTCTCTATTGAACCTATAGAGTGCAGGAAAAGACATTTAATTTTAGCTTTAAATAAAATTCCATTCACTTGGTCAAATTTGTAAAGAACGAACATACATAGGGTTGACAAAATTAAATAGAATCAACGGTGATTGCCCTCAAGAACAACTGGCGGATCAAATGTAGAATTCGGACCCCAGCCTTCTTTAGTTAGCTTTATAAGGCTAACTAACGAAAATATCACGACCTAACCTAACCAATCGTTAGGTTAACTGTCCGCCCTTGACGATTGGTTAGGTTAGGTCGTGATATTTTCGTTAGTTAGCCTTATAAAGCTAACTAAAGAAGGCTGGGGTCCGAATTCTACATTTGATCCCAACTGGCAAAGCTCATCAACGGAATGCAATAACTTGTCAGCTTTACAAAATGCAACATAAAGGAACACGATTCTAAAAATAAAGTATGTATTTACTTTTTTCAACCCTCTGTATATACTGTATACGACCAGGTGCCTTTATGGAACACCGTAAAACTTGGTTGACCGAATAATTTCACACAACTGCCGAACATATTCACAGACACAGTGTTTAACCACTTCACAAACAATGAAGATAATAAATACAAAGGAAAATATTCCAAAATATTTCCCCTCTTTTGTGGCCAAGATTTCAGCCTTCTTTCCTTCTCAGAACCTCAAATCGAGATTTGATTCTATGGTTGATTCAACCATTATTTAATTCTTTCTTTCAACTTTCAATCGCCGAAGAAAGATATTTACTAAGTAGTCTTTTAATTTCACGTCCCTTTAAGCTCTTAAAATTTTAACCATTTATGGACGACTAGTACGTATTGGCAACGTTTCATATACACGCATTCATAATTTAACTTTCTCCTCTGCCAGCTCACCATACTAGTGGGGCAGTATGTACAAAACCGAGCTATACGTATGTGAACTGAAACAAAACAGCATAAAACATATCAATATCAAGGAGTTGCCATACTTCCTTATTCGCTCGCTCGGACAGTGACCTCTCAGGTAAATGGAAAGAGATGTAATGTTTCATATATATATATATATATATATATGAAAATTATTTCACGAAAGTAACACGTGAAAAATATTTATGATTTCCAGTATAAATTTGTATTTTTTTTTATTTATTTATTTATTTATTTATTTTTTTTTTAACATTGGTTGGAAATAATTCATTTGATCTTGTGCTAAAAATCGATATTTTTTCCTTACAAATTTGTATGCCTCTCCGATAATCCTTTAATTTTTAATTTTTATTTTTACTTCTCCGTTTATTGCATATATATATATATTATTTATTTTTTATTTTTTTCTGTAACCTATATATAGGCTGTAACTCTTTATGTACATGTACTTCAGTGTTCCTGAGGATGTCATTAGACGAAAGCGCTTGAGCACCATTCTGTGTTTCCTTTCCGTCGTGGTTTTATTCATCATACATATATATATATATATCAAAACATCAAAACATCAAAACAAAACGGTAAAAGGAGATTAGCAAAAGGTTAACAATTACTGATAACAAGTACCGTATTTGTTAACCTTTTGTTAATCTCTTCTTACTATTTTGTTTTGATGTACACACGCATATATTTTTGGCTTCTTGCCTTTTTCCTTCATTCCCTGACGAGGTGTACTGTTGAATACACGAAAGGCTTTGGAATCAATTTTCTTTTTCCCTGCGGGTTTGCATATATATTATTTTTCTCTCTATTGCCTCGTCCAGTCTGTGTCTGTTTGTTCTCTATACAAGTATTCACTATCAAATAAAAGTCTTCACAAGCAGGTACGAAAATCTGAATCAACTCCGCTTTCACTCATGCCAGAAGAATTTACAAATTTTCCTTCTCGTGTCAACACTTTGATGGAAACGAATTTGAAGAATACGACATTTCTCGAACAGAGTTCATGAGAGCGTCCTTTTGGTCTCGCCCGTGAATAGCTTTACACTCTTTCTTTTGGACTTCCACCTAACTCAAGTTCCAAATACTACTAGTTTCATCTAATTCGTCTTAAAATGGGTCGTTAACTTAACTGATTGTCCATTTGATTTATTTTTGTCTCGACTTTGCGTCAGGTAAAAACCACCACTAAAGCAAAACATGGAAAAAGGGTTAAATAAAATTAAGTTTAATAACGATATTAGTAATATTGTAGTTAAATGGAGTTGTTTAACATCCTTCGCAACATCTAAAGTCATATGACGAACGGACGTACAGTACATACAGCTTTACTTGGGATCCGAACCGCTGCACAGTGCCATAAATGGGTTAAAAAACGGTCAAAAACCAAAAATAACAAATTTAAGTAAATTCTATTAAAACCATTTCCACGTCAAAATAAAGCACTTCTACTTACTGATTTAAGTATTTGAAATTTTATTCTCTTACATTAAGGCAAGAAAAATCTACGAAATAATATACATTGTCTTAAAATATCTTGGAGGGGACAAAATATGTTTGTTCTAACAACTTACTTGAAGTTACTACTGGTCAAAAAAAGAAACGCAATTTTTGAGATTTATTAGTAAACATGAGGACTCAGTATATAGTAAATGATTCTTTAACATAACAAACAGTCAATAACGCGTATGGCCACCCCTAGCCACAATGCAGGCTTGGAGTTCCACATTCTTTGTGTCCAGTCACGGTGCTGATAGGCCCATTGCAGGCGTCGTTGCCTTCTTGCATCAGTGAGAAAAGGACCTCTGTAAGGCCTGCGGGATCGGAGTCCTGCATTACGGAGTCGGTTTCTGACGGTCTGGTCACTAATTCTGTTGTTGTGGATACCAGGTGTCTCTCTGGCTGTCTGACGAGCATTCCGCTGCCGATGACGCAGGTGCTGCAGTACAATGTGGCGATCCTGGCGTTGGGTCGTCACACGAGGTCGCCCACGTCTTGGCAGGTCCTGAACACTTCCTGTGGCATTGTACCGTCTAACAAGCCTAGAGATTGTGCTGGGATGCACATGCATTCGTTGTGCAACTTGGACAGCAGACATGCCTGCATCCAACATGCCCAAGGCACGACCTCTTTTGACCTCTGAGAGTCGTGGCATGCCTCAATCGCGGGAAAAAGTTTGGTTTTCTCAACGGGCAGTGTGTATTCTGTGAAGTCAAAGAAAAAATGCATGCCTTCATAAAGAATACATTCAATTTAATCTCTGTTTATTGTTTGTAACAAAATGGCGTCTTAGCCGGGACTAGTCAGGTTTAAAAACATGCACTAAGTGGCTTTAAAAGATTTGAACAAACATTTAACCATAATCTTGAAACTGTGATAATACCACTAACAACTTAAATTTTACACCATATGCAAGCTAATTGCGTTTCTTTTTTTGACCAGTATATATCACAAAAAATTGTCTGTAGTTTCATGTTCTGCTTAGTTCTATTGAAAGAATAAACAGTTTAGAACATTTTCATGCATATTTTTGTATTGAAAACTAAAAAGATAGCATTAATTAAAAAAACTAAACAATTTAATCTGTAATCTATGATATTGCCAATCTAGAAAATGTGTAAAATTAGCAAAACAAAAAATGGGGGATTTTGGGGAATGTAATTTTTTGTTAAACATTAATGCAACCTTTAAGTAAATCAAAGAAACAAAACGTTTTTGCGACTATTTGCGACTTTGCGTGTTAGAACATGTTTTTCATGTATTAACTAACTAAGTCTGCAAGAAGAGTGATGCGTGATATGTTCTAAATATGAAGTTTTTGTAATTTTGTTTACACTATTTACACTTTTTTCATATCAGTTGTCACACTTATTTTGGGGGAATTAATTTCATAAACTTTAAGAGGTATTACGATGTTTTTTATTTACCCCTTCTGATATAGTGGCAGGTTATCAAATAATGTTTTAAACAATAGATGTGTATAGTGATTAAAATGAAACCATACTTATTTTAGTATGTCATTTGACAAAATCTGCAAAACATAGGCCTAATTAACAATTATCTGTTTAGTATATTTTTAGTAATTTGAGAAACTTAAGAAACTACAGTAGGTCATAACCTATTGATTTGGAATATTATTATTATTTATAGAAAAATCACTCAATATGTCACCATTACATATAGACAAAAGGTACTAAACATAATTTTTTATTAAAATAAATCATAATTAAACAGTTCAACTACATAAAACTAAGTACAATTGAAAAAAATAATTTTGGCCGTTTTTTAACCCATTTGTGGCACTGTGCGCTGGTCGCTACATAATCTGGACGTGGAAGACGGTCCACCATCCAACAACAGCCTAGACCCAGTGTCGCTTAACTTTGTTGATCGACGGTTAGCGGAGTTACGAGATTGATCACAAAGTAGCCCATATTAGTAATATGATCACCTCCAATTTTACGGCCCTTTATACATACGTTCATTATTGATCAAGATTTATTACCAGTTTTAGTTGCAGTATTGCTTACTTCGGAAATAAGTTCGTCTAAGAAACAAAATTTCAACACATTCAGCCCCAAAATATATTATTATTATTATTATTATTATTATTATTATTATTATTTTGGCGAAATATTTTTCGCAGTTTTATAGTTAACCTAACCAACTAAAAATTGACACTATATATATATATATATAGTTGTATGGTAGCGTTGGACGTGGAGATAAGTGAAAGTGAGAGGAACTCGTCCGGGAACACCTACGACACTCAGATCTCTGAAAATTCCGTCGTTGGAGAAACACCTGATGAAAATCGTTCTTTGAAAGAAGACGAGAAAGATCCAAAGAGAGATGTCGCATCAGAGGTAAAATTTCAAGGTTATTTCCTCGTATTTTCGCTTCAACGAGGACAGAAAATGCTTTAAGAGTTTTAGCGATAAAGAATAGGTTAGGTCATGTACGTTGATTTAGTTTTGTTGGGTTAGACTCTGTAGGTTAGATAAGTTAGATTACGTCTGATTAACTGTGTGTACACACACACACACACACACACACACAGGTGTTTCATATGTATGGAGACTGGAAATATGTAGAAAGAGTAATAGAACTTTATGACAATATTTTATTTTCAACATACTGTAATACAGAATGTGTTCAAATTGTTCACCCTCAACTTCAACACACTTCATTACTCTTAACTGGCAACCTCTCTCAACACTTCTGATTGTTTCAGCAAAAATTCGCTGCAATTCCAATCTTATCTTATCCGGAATTGCAGCGAATTTCTGGTGAAATAATCAGAAGTGTTGACTGTTGAGAGCGGTTGCCAGTTACGAGTAATGAAGTGTCTAGAAGTTCAGGGTGAGCAATTTGAATACCTGTAATAGTATGTTGAAAATAAAACAGTGTCATAAAGTTCTATTAATCTTTCTACATATATCCAATATCCCCTCTCCGGACGTATGAAACACCCTGTAAAAAAAAAAAAAAATAAAAAAAATATATATATATATATATATATATCGTCATACTTCATAAATATGAAAGGTAATGATGCTTGATAATTCAGGAACATTTCACAGTATATAAAAATATTTTCTCACTGATTAGCAACTCCATCATATGTACACTTCGTAACCTCGTAGGAGTTCCGTGCGTTGGTCTTTCCTCACACGTAGATCAAGCTGGTACCTCTTGCTGTATAATTGAAAACTGACGAGGTTTTGGCAACTTTTCAGGAGGAAGTTTCATCTGTGACGGAAATAAGCAATAATTCAAGAGATGAAACAATTTCTTACGTGATTGAGAAAAAGGATTCCTGTTTCACGAACATCCTTCCTCCGTCGCCGCCTTCTTCGTTATCGAAGACTTCGATCGTCTACGATGAATGAAAAACCTGCAAATGAAGGGAAAGAAAAACAGAAGGGGGTGAATATTCCCCCTTCCTAGCATTCCTTGTTAGTATTCTTCTTGTTAATATTGTTCGTAGGCTACTCACGAACGTAGGCCTACATATCTACCTAGGGTTGCCAACTTGTAAATTTCACAAAACCGGAAATTTACGACGTGACCTCTTCTGTTAGGCGTTTTGGCTTGACCACCGAGTAGACCAGAACGGTATATATTATTAAACAGTGACATTTGATTATTCACAGACGCTTATCACTTGCAATTTGGTTCCTGAATTACCTCCTTATTATTATCAAATAAAATATGAAATCAAATTAGAAACGAAATTTTAAAATTTTATTTTTTTATATAGGGTGATTCAAAAGTTATGCCTAAAAAAATAACTATACTCTAAATACCTTTGAGGCAGGACTTTTGAATCACCCTGTATAAATTAAGAGCCGTAAGTTTCGTTTGCGGTTTTTTCTTTGAAATAAAATCGGAGACTGACAACGGAAGACTGACAAGAATTGGCATCCTTGCCTATACTCCATATTAATATTTATTTTACTGAATTTATACCTATTTCGTCACCAAGACCAAGACATCGACACTCTATAAAACTAACTTAACCTAACCTAACCTAGCGTAACCTAATCTATTTTAAGTGAACTTAACCTAACTTAACCTAATTTAATCTAACCTAATAATAACTTGTCAATAGAATGTCAGGTCGATCAGATGTAGTAAGGACGATCTTACTCGTACTCCGTGTTAGCACTTTTGCCGTTTGATTTTTCCGTTTTAAATATTCTTTTGATTTTACTCCTGTTATTGGGTAGTCTTCATTAGTGTACTATCTCGATAGTATTCGTCTTTCTACTATTTCCACTATTCTGTTGTTGTTCCCATATTCCTAATATTAGTGTTTATATTGTAAGCAAATGCTGTTGTTTAGACACCCTTCCTTAGTAGGCCTATTCTTGAAGTTCCTAATGTTAATAATTATTATTGTAATAAGTTAGAAAGGAATGAAAATGTTAAATTATAGTGATTAATATTATAAAAAAAGATTTAGTAGTTAATAAATTTAATTATAAAACGTTCGATGCTTCAGTTAGCCTAGATTAGGGATCGGGAACCTTCAACAGCCTAAGGAACCAGATTATGTCATATAAAAAAAAATATCAGGAATAAAGAGAAGCAGGTAGAAATACACTGTTTTTTATTGTTTTATAATTATAATGCAATGAACATATTTGTATAGACTAGTGAAATATACAATTAAATTAATATAGGGAATTTATTTGTCTTGTATTAAGGATAATGTAAAAATGAAAACAACACTACAAATGATGATATTTCATTAGCGATAATATTAATATTTGAAACAAATACACTGTATTGTATTATTCATAAGTATCTCGTTTCATTTTTTATGATGATGTAATTGATGTAATTGATGTATATTTAGAATTTAAGAACTATAACAATGGGTCTTCGGAACTGCAGGTTCCCGGCCCTTGATCTAGACATTACACTCATTTTTGGAAAAAAGAAAGTGTAAAATGAGGGTATAGACCAGGGATCACCATTAGGCGGACGGCCAAGAATAGTCTACATTGATTGTTGTATTTACTGTACTTAAAGTTTTGGCAAACTTTGACAAAAAATCAAAATCAGATTTTTGTTTTTTTGTAAAGTTCAATTTTAATTTTCATTCGGAAAATTAAAAATTATGATTTTAACTTCATTTCGGTAAAATAATGTTGGTCACATTACGAAAACAATTTGATCTAAAAAAAAGGAGGGTGGATAGCGGACCTTGGTAGAATTACAGAAACATCTATGCGGCTGAGGCTGTGCGAACCGCAAAAAAATTAATTGGTAACCCCTGGTATAGACCACATAAGAAATAATAAGTGATCAATCACTGGGTTAGAGGAGAGCGAATAAGCCTCCAATTCCAAAAGTATTTTTTTAATATGTAAGTTTACATTTTTGTTTTTTTATATTATGTTACCTGGATAAATTCTATTGGAAACGTTGAAATTAAGTGAATGGATGTAAAACCAAGTTCTTTATAACATTAAACCATATATTAATGTAAATAAAATAAAGATATAACCAAGAACTATGTATTATCAGAAGAGAAATATAACCAATAAATGTATCATACATTACAAGAAACGGAAATCAAATAAAAGTAAACATTTTGAGGTTAATCTATCGGTTCCATTACTTTTTCAGTTCTGTAGGGTTTTTTTTTTTGGAGCTATTGAAGAATAGGGACCCCAGCCTTCTTTAGTTAGCTTTATAAGGCTAACTAACGAAAATATCATGACCTAACCTAAGCAATCGTTAGGTTAACTGTACGCCCTTGACGATTGGTTAGGTTAGGTCATGATATTTTCGTTAGTTAGCCTTATAAAGCTAACTAAAGAAGGCTGGGGTCCGAATTCTACACTTGATCCGTAGTTTCTAACGTCGAGGAAAGTAAGATATGGGGTGTTGAATATCCTCAGAGGCGTCATTTGGGGGGCCGTGATGGGCGGTCGCCCCCCCAAGCTTATCAGGGGGCCTCCAAGGCCCTCCAAATGATAGTTTCTTAAAAAAAAGGCGGTTCTTTTGCATTATCCTCCCAACACTAATTTTTTTTATATAATGTTGGTTTGGTTTTGGTTATGGTACTTTATTTTCCTTCCATTATAAAAAAAATTAGTGTTGGTATTAGGTTAGGTTAGGTTTGGTTAGGTTAGGTTAGGTTAGGTTACGGTAAAAACAGCCCGCCGCAAGCGTTAGCCGTAGTTAGTCGGCTTCAAGTTAGGTTAGGTTAGGTTAGGTTAGGTTAAGAATATTTATTCATATAACTAATGATGTAATTTCAGAATATTAAAAAAATTAGTGTTGGGAGGATAATGCAAAAGTACCAAAAAGGCACCTAATATTTTGTGGATTACCACTATAATGAACTGCTTAGAGTTTACATTTTTTTATTTGAATAAAATAATGACAATAAATTATGAAGTAAAAAAAATTGAAAACTCTCTTTGAGTAACGTCTGACGTTACAGTAAACAAAAAACAAATGACCGCAGGAGCATCGGAGCTTGTGATAGTTAATTTAATAGTTAACTGTAAATAACCAGTCTAGCTGATACGATTTAATCATTCTTGTTTATATTAATTTGATTGTGAGTAGTACTTAATACATTTTGACATGTGAGGGGCCTCTCACTGCTTTCTTGGCCCCCCACCCACCCCAGCCAATTTGAAATGACGCCCTTGATAATCCCACGCAAAAACAGAAATGAAAGAAGGACATAGAAAGCTGATGAAGGTGAAGTATTAGTTATGAGTTTGGACGCAAAGTAGTGTCTGTAAATGTTTGGCCTGTTTTTTTTTTCCCCAAGATCAGGGAAGTTGTTGTTGTTTAGCCGATCAGCCCACCTTGATCGAGCAAGCCGGCGGCACGCAGGTAACCGATCACCCTTTCCGGAGTGGACCAGAGGTTCAGCGCACTAGTGATGTTGTGTTGTGTTCGTTGTTGTGCTAGAGCGATACAGTCTGTCATAATGTGTTTAATTGTTTGTGGTGTGTCCTGGCACAGATGGCAGGTGTCGTCTGTGGAGTTGTCTAGTCTGTGTTTATATGTCCGTAAATTGGGGTGATGTTCCACATCGGAATCGTGCTAAGTTAACTCGATCCGATCTGCTGAGGCTGATCTCTGACCTGTTAATGGGTGGCGGCTTCGCACCTAGGGCCGCATTCGGACCGAGTCGTGTCAGTGCTTGGTGGGTTAGGTGTGTGTGTGTGTGTGTGTTTTCTGTACTGTGTGATGTCTGTGGGGCGTGGTATGGAATGGAGTATTTGGTTATGATGTCTCTCTGGTGTTACCTTAATGGTGCGAGGTGTCGGTGCATGATTGTACATGTAGTGGCAAGGGTGTTGTGGGTTAGTTGTCGCTGCTGCCATGAATTGTGTTCCCCTCTTGTCCAAATGTTCCCTAACTCTCAGTATTTTTGTTTCTGTGTGCAGGTGTTCTATTGGTGTTTTTGAGTGCATCCTGTAATGATACGAAGTGCGTTGTGTTGTATTGTCTGTAAGGTGTTTATGTGTGTGTTTGAGATAATGGGTGCCCAGCATGGGCTAGCATAGTCCATAACTGAGCGAAAATATTGTTTGTATATGAGTGGTGTTGTTTCTTGCTGGTGTCCAAAGTTTGTGCCTGTAAGTATCCTAAGCGTGTTACGTCTTGACGTACATTTGTTTTTAATGTCCTGAATGTGGTTTGCAAAAGATAATGATGTGTTGTATGTGACCCCAAGTATTTTGGTCCTGTGAGTGTGTGGAATGTTGGTGTTGTTTAGTGTAAGCTGTGGAGTTATCTGGTGTTCTTTTGTATTGCTTGTAAGCAAGGTGATGGTTGATTTTGTGGGCGCTACTTTGAGTCTATTGTGTGTGAGCCAGTCTTGTATACTGTTTATGTATGTTTGTAGGTTATTTGTAGCGGTGTGTGAGACTCCGATCAGGAAAGTTAAGCGACATTGTGCATGATGGCTGTTGGACGGGGAACCGCCTTATGAACAAGGCTGTCCGTTCGGTACGGTACCGAATTTATTTTTGCTATAAGTACGGTTCGAAATTATGGTACGATATTTTTTTTTCAGGTACGGTACAGTACAAAAGTACCTCTTTCGTACCCAGCCCAGTTAAACTATAGTGACCGACCGACGGGACACTCTTTATCCTTGAATCGTTTTTCCAAATTCCAGTGAAACCTGGTTACTTTAGTGTCTTATGTTTCTACATTTGCAAATTTTCATGATATCAACCCCGAGCGCTCTAAGGTATGTTACAGGGAATCTTTAAAAAGATGTCATCTATGGCTTTTTACGAGGTAAATACAGTATCGCTAGATTATTTAAAATTTGTTAAGCGTAAGACCGTGTATATCATCATGAATTATTATTTATTTTTGTTTTGTTTCAAACATCGTAACGCTTAATATATACATCCGAGATGGACTTCGACTAGAAATGAAGGAGCATATAGTTAATGTTATCATGTTCCCGCCCTGTAAGGTTGTAACATTTAAATGTGAAGTGCTATCACTTCATTGTGTCAGTGTCCTCAAATAATGACACGTTTATCCAGGTGTTGCATACTTGTAGTTATAGATTTCGAAGTTTGATAAAGGAAATAAACAAAGTGGAACATACATAATATTTTTTCATCCATCCTGCTTTCCTCATCTCCAGATTTTTCTGGGTACGAAATTACGATACGATATTTTTCCGTACTGGTACGGTACGAAATTCTTTCTTTAGGTACGGTTTGAAATTACGGTACGATATTTTTCACTGGTTCGAATTATGAATAACATTTCGCATCGTACTGAACTGCCAACCTTGCTTCCGAGTCCAGATTGCGTAGCAATCCGTGGTTTGAATTCCTTGTAAAACTGTAGGTTCCCTCTGTCATAATATGATCTTAGACGTTACGAAGGAGGTTAAATAACCCAATCAAACAACATATTTGTGTTTTAAATCAAAATGCGGACTTTCTCTGTAGTTTATAAGTAGTTACAATTTCAAAATTTAAAATTTAGGACGGACTTTCCATCACAATGAACCCTAAAATAAAATAGTCTTACTTAATTTGCAAATATTTAAGTTTTTATTTGCAGGGAGGCTAGATTTGGAGTCAATTTCGAATTGGCTTCTCTATTGCAAAGAATATCAAAACGGATGGATACCCCTGGCCCTGGTTTCAACAAATACTACGTACCATTGATGTAGTTGAGACCACTATAGCCGAGACTGAGACCTCTATAAAAAAGGTATATCTTTCACTAAATCTAACTGATATTCGACGAATTAGTGGTGAAAGATATACTTTTCAATAAGATGGAGCCCTTGCTCACAGATCACGCCAAACTGTCACATTTCTTGAGAACGAAACACCGGATTTTATCGAACCCAATATGTGGTCGGCTAGTAGCCGTGATCTTTCACCACTAGATTATGGTGTTTGGGAAGCCTTGAAGTCTAACGTTTACATCCCTGGTACCAATATAAGAGACATAGATGAACTACGCGAAAGAATTCTGTTCGGCTGGGAGAAGGTGTCTCAGCGATATGTAAACAGGTGTATTGGACAGTGGCGTCCACGTTTGGAGGCCTGCGTTGAGCAGGAAGGGGGACACATCGAGCAACTTCTCAATTAAGACGAACAACATGCTAAGGTAAGCATCTATGAAGTTTGGGAGCTCTAGTCCCCTTACTTTTTTGAATATGACAGTTTACCTGTAAGGGGTCACTTTTTTTACCCACCATGTATATATGCGCCTCGGTGGTGTAGTGGTTAGTGTGGCTGACTACGAATCCATTGGCTCCGGGATCAAGACCTGGTGACGGCAGGCGACGCGCAGCAAAACCCAGCTGTTCATCCTTCCACACAATAAAAAAATTGGTTGGTAGATAAATGGGTACCCTGGGTAGCCTAGTGGTTAAGACGCTAGGCTGCTCGTGAGGCGTGGTTCGGAGTCCACGTTAAACTGTACGTCTAAGGTGGAATGACAAGCTTGACCTTCGTCAGAATGAACAATTCGGGAGGAAGCAAAAACCAAGATTAACCAAGGTTATATATTAAAAAGACTTGCCTCAGAAATAAATATACAATCAATACCTATGAGGCAGGATTTTGGAATCACCCTGTATGCATGAAATTGATGAAAATGTAAATAAAAGGTACAATGAAAAATTTCATTGTAGGGAAAAAGTAATTCCATACTAGAGAGACTAATAAAGAATTAAAAACTAAAATAGGCTAAAAATGAAAATAGAATGAATGAAAAATGGCAATCACACTGAAGAAAAGGGCATAAATTCATTGGGATTAATGGAGCCCTTTTCAGCATCCTAATTTTAGCTTAATGGAAATATTTTTTACCTTTTTTTTGTTTAAGGCGTCATTAAACTGAAATTTTGGGTACCTCTTGAGTCAGTTCTGTTTCGTAGAAACCTTTTTTTTTATCTTTTATGTTTATCTTTTTTATCTTTTGTTTTAGTTTATGTTTTTCTAAATTTCTATCTTATTAATTGTTTATTTTTTAATAGACAATTTATTGCGTTTATAAATTTAATTATGTGGGATCTCTCAGTATTTCTAATTGGGGGTTCGGCATCAGGATGCCACCTTTCGGATTATCGGTTAAGTAACGCGAGTCTATACAATTACTTACTACAATTAATTGTATAGTTATCCTTACGGATGTCTTTACAGTAAAAAGGTGTCATACACCTTTCATTAAACTCTTATGGTAGAGAACATTTATGATTTTTATTAAAGTATGAGCCGAAATTTGAAATGAAATTATAAGTTTTAAAAAATGGACTTTATGAGGCTTCATTTAACACCAGTTTTCTGATTTCGGTCGATGATTTTTTATACTTAAACGTATGGAAAGAAGAAAAAGTTTTAGGGAAAACCGCAGACCCCCAAAACGTTTTGGTTATTCATAACCAACGGATCAGCATATTCGTAGCCCACTGCGCTGAGGTACTTTCTGTTTCGTATCCTGAAGAATTCTGTTGATAGAATAGATGTAAGTGTGCCTGGATACGTAGCTGAACTTAGTAAGTTTATATGAAAGACTTTTGAGGAAGCAGCAAGCTCAATTTCCCACTACGCGTGGTTGTGCGTGTCCCAAGAGTCACCTGATCCCCGAATAGAAACGAGGCGAATGGCCGACCTAACTCCACTCGATGCCAGTAGCTAGGAGCGAACTCAGAGCTTCACCGCTGGCTGTCCTGAGTGCCGGCCGGTCTTAAAAGAATTGTCACGTTTTGTAATTCACCCAAAAAATGATTTGTGAACTCAACGAGCTTCTTTAAACCGTCTACACACCAAAATTTCTTGCTACGTTTCTCAAAAGTCAGAGTAACATGTCAAAAATACTGTTTTTGAGCTCTTACTATCGCACTACAACAGGAGAATGAAATACGTTCTGTGAAGCGCCAATTTTTAGTCAAAGCAGATTTATACCTTTCCATAGACATCATCATTACATCAAACAGCACAGCATGTAATCACTTTCAGTATTTTTCATTAAAAGATAAGAAAATATAAAAGAAAATGATAAGGCTACGCGTGGTCGTTGATCGCTTCAGAAGATATGAAGTACACAGAGTGTCTGGCAGTATCTGATACAGCGTACTACTCATTATTTGCTGTAAAAGGAGAATATTACCGAGTATTCGTCGAGATAAGGAAAATAAACTTTGTTAAATTACAAAAATCCTTGAAATAAAAAAGCAAACCTTAATCTACAATTATGCTTTAACTATCTTTTTAATTAATAATAATTATTTTGAAATTTAAAGAAGACTTTCCGAGATTTGAATAATTGCTTAAAAAGTAGGTAAATGTTTACCTTTGTCTAAAGTTTCTTTTATTAAATGTTCATGATTTGAATATATTTATATGAAATAGTAATTATCGTAACGCCTTTATCAAATGAAATATAAAAAATTTGAAGTCTTCAGTTTATGTATTTTTTGTACCTTCGGTGATGAGGTGTTTTACAAATTTTCATAAATTCAGTTTTAAACTGGGATAAAAAAACATTGCGTCACACTAAAAACTAATACGCACAAATCGAGTGTTTACCTTCGTCAGTGGTTCCCAACCTAGGGGTAAATTACCCCAATGGGGTTAATGACAACGATTTTATGGGGTAATGACACGCGACCCAGAAGTTATAAAAGATAATATTGTGATAATCCAGAAGTTATGAAAGATAATATCTAATGATTGGAGTAATGGATATGCTTTATTTTGATACAGTACTTGAATACGCATACACCGCTCTGCTCGATGGGTTTACCGAGTGTAGGGCTGGTGAGAATGGTCTAGTGCTGGACGTTTATTTAAAAAGTTTAGACTCTTTGAAATACCATGAACTTTGGTACAAAGCAATTGATCGGTACAAGGCTGAGCTCACCTACACCGTTCACCCTGAAGAACTATTTCTTTATATAATGCGCAGTTGTCGTAACGATTTAGAAGATTATTTTAATTGCCGCTATGTTGAGTGAGTTCACGATTGAAAAGCTCGAGTCGGTAGAAATAAGCCCTCGATTGGAAAAGCGTGTTTATAAACTTGTGTTTAATAATGTAGCTAACGATGAACTCTTCGTGCGTGCTTTTGATTGTATTCTAGACGTATTTAAAGATGACTTACCAACCGGTTGTAAAGTGGGAACAAAAATAGTACTGAACGATATGAAAGCCCTTCATATCGAATACAGGTTTCCCTATACTTTAAGCGGTGAAATATTATTAAGCCGCATATACTGCGTAATGCAGAGCAATAATGATGTAATTGTAAACTCGATTAAGTGCGAGTTTAGCATTTTGAAAAAAAAAGTGAAATGTATTTATATATTTTGCGTGATATTTCACCTGTACTGTTATGATTATATGCATATTTCTATTATTATTGAAATGTATTTATATATTTTGCGTGATATTTCTCCTGTACTGTTATGATTATATACATATTTCTATTATTATTGAAATGTATTTATATATTTTGCGTGATATTTCCCCTGTACTGTTATGATTATATGCATATTTCTATTATTATTGAAATGTATATTTATTTATATTTGAAATGTATATTTATTTTATATATATCTCCATAATTGTGTATATATATTTCCTGTACTGTTATGATTATATGCATATTCCTCAATTATTATTGAAATGTATATTTATTTTCTATATATTTATAATAAACAGAATGATGCAATGTTGTTTTACTTAATTATATCATGTTACGCCTTCTAAACCTACTACCGGTATTCTAAACCAACTTTTAAGAAATATAATAATGTATACAATGGTATCTGGCAATGCTAAAAAGTGGTATCTGGCAACTCAAGCCATTTACGCCTTCTAAGCCAACTGGCTGATTAGGAGTCTATAATAATGTATACAATGGTATCTGGCAATGCTAAAAAGTGGTATCTGACAACTCAGTCTTCGATTAGAATTAAATATATAGCACAAACTGAATACATGGCGCTATCTGGCAACTCAAGCCATTTACGCCTTCTAAGCCAACTGGCCGATTAGGAGTCTATAATAATGTATATAATGGTATCTGGCAATGCTAAAAAGTGGTATCTGGCAATAATAATGCTAAAAAGTGGTATCTGGCAACTCAAGCCATTTACGTCTTCTAAGCCAACTGGCTGATTAGGAGTCTATAATAATGTATATAATGGTATCTGGCAATGCTAAAAAGTGGTATCTGGCAACTCAGTCTTCGATTAGAATTAAATATATAGCACAAACTAAATACATGGCGCTATCTGGCAACTCAAGCCATTTACGCCTTCTAAGCCAACTGGCTGATTAGGAGCCTATAAAACAACGCCTACTCGGCTGAAGTCTTAATATGCACTTGGCTCCTGCCAGGTGAACACCTCTCCTCCTTTCTCTCCTCCTTTCTCTTGGGGGATAACGCCACCTCCAAGTTTTCCTTGTTGCACCTGCAGCATCCCCCCGGGGTATTTTGTGTCAACACCCCCACCCCCTTTGCAACAACCCCACCCCCTTTGCAACATTACGTAATCACTTGCAACATTCTTGTACTCTCCCCTTTTGCGGCTATACTACTGCCAACTTATCATCTTCACTAAGTTTGCTTTGTGTGAAATTCAAATCTTTTAGAAAGGACTCATATTTTCAGGAAGATACATAAGATTCTAATTAGATTTACTAAAAGTGAAAAAATGGACGCTAGTACATTGTTTTCATTCGTCCAACTCTTTAACGAGCCATTTTCACAAATTTTATTGTTGGTTGGTGACTAAAAAATTGGAAACATTTCACCAAAATCCATGAACATGAGAACAGGAAGGGATCTGGATAACTAAGTTTAGTCGGCGGATAAAATTAATTTCGACAAAATTCAAAATAATGTATTGCGTTGATTGTAAAAGTTAATACGGTTAAGGACACATACTATTACTAGATACTATTATGCTTGGTATGTATGTTTATAAGAACAGAGTCACAATTCGTGTTAAATTTTGGGCGCAAGTGTAGTTTACGTCCCTCTGACGCAAAAGGGGACACAAACTACACAAGGTCAAAGTTGGGGAACGTAAACTACACTAGACTCTTTAGGAGACATTTTTTAAATGAATCCATCAAATAAAACGTTAAAACTAATGAAAATATTACGACTTAACCTAACCAATCGTCAATAAGTTGACGATTGGTTAGGTTAAGTCGTAATATTTTCGTTAGTTTTAACGTTTTACTTGATTAGGTATACGCAGTCAAAGTTGGGGAACGCATACTACACTAGGATAATGTAGGGGAACGTAAACTACACTAGAATAATGTAGGGGAACGTAAACTACACTAGGCACCACAGTAGGGTTGCCAGATCAGATGGTTTACAAATCCTGAGATTTTACCTACGAAGCTCATCATTATTTGTTTATGAAGCTAAACCGATATATAAACTTCCTCATTTTTTAGAATAATAATTATCTTGCCAAAAAATATGTAAGAAAAGAGGCAAATTCTACTTTTAATGACATTTTTACAAAGCTCAATTTCTAGAAACGCCGGCCCAAAACCGGAGACCTGGCAACCCTACGACCACAGGTGGACGTAAACTACACTTACTCCAAATTTTGTAGAAAATTCAAGTATACAGAATGAAGGAAGATGCTAATTAGGCTGACTAAAACTAGAGAATTGTCAGAATAATCAAATGACGTTATTCAGTCAACGAAATATTATTTAATTATTATTAATGTATTTTTGTTCGTTAAATTTTTATTTTAAGATATAATTTCAAAATGATTTAAGATGAAATAATGTCCCTAAGTTTAAAATAACCTGAAACAATTTTCTTTTAGCTATAATAAATAGCGGTACGTTTATCGTACCGGAAAAAAAAATCACTCAAGTTAAACTTACGTCTGGCAGAAAGCTAATAAATGTGGAATAACATTATAACGGGTGACGTCGTGGCGGCCAGTGCCATGACACCGTTTCCCGCCCGATCAGGGAAGTTGTTGTTGTTGTTTAGCCGATCAGCCCACCTTGATCGAGCAAGCCGGCGGCACGCAGATAACCGATCACCCTCTCCGGGGTGGACCAGAGGTTCAGCGCACTAGTGATGTTGTGTTGTG
The DNA here is from genome assembly GCA_023014485.1 of Bathynomus jamesi. Taxonomy (NCBI): domain Eukaryota; kingdom Metazoa; phylum Arthropoda; class Malacostraca; order Isopoda; family Cirolanidae; genus Bathynomus; species Bathynomus jamesi. The sequence continues at coordinate 283,621 of JAJOZX010003294.1, read as the reverse complement.
TTCGTTGTTGTACTAGAGCGATACAGTCTGTTATAATATATTCAATTGTTTGTGGTGTGACCTGGCACAGGTGGCAGGTGTCGTCTGTGGAGTTGTCTAGTCTGTGTTTATATGTCCGTAAGTTGGGGTGGTGTCCACATCAGAATCGTGCTAAGTTAACTCGATCCGATCTGCTCAGGCTGATCTCTGACCTGTTAATGGGTGGCGGCTTCGCACCTAGGACCCCATTCGGACCGAGTCGTGTCAGTGCTTGGTGGGTTAGGTGTGTGTGTGTGTGTGTTTTCTGTACTGTGTGATGTCTGTGGGGCGTGGTATGGAATGGAGTATTTGGTTATAATGTCCCTCTGGTGTTACCTTAATGGTGCGAAGTGTCGGTGCATGATTGTACATGTAGTGGCAAGGGTGTTGTGGGTTAGTTGTCGCTGCTGCCATGAATTGTGTTCCCCTCATGTCTAAATGTTCCCTAACTTTCAGTATTTTTGTTTCTGTGTGCAGGTGTTCTATTGGTGTTGTTTGAGTGCATCCTGTAATGATACGAAGTGCGTTGTTTTGTATTGTCTGTAAGGTGTTTATGTGTGTGTTTGAGATAATGGGTGCCCAGCATGGGCTAGCATAGTCCATAACTGAGCGAAAATATTGTTTGTATATGAGTGGTGTTGTTTCTTGCTGGTGTCCAAAGTTTGTGCCTGTAAGTACCCTAAGCGTGTTAAGTCTTGACGTACATTTGTTTTTAATGTCCTGAATGTGGTTTGCAAAAGATAATGATGTGTTGTATGTGACCCCAAGTATTTTGGTCCTCTGAGTGTGTGGAATGTTAGTGTTGTTTAGCGTAAGCTGTGGAGTTATCCAGTGTTCTTTTGTATTGCTTGTTAGCAAGGTGATGGTTGATTTTGTGGGCGCTACTATGAGTCTATTGTGTGTGAGCCAGTCTTGTATACTGTTTATGTATGTTTGTAGGTTATTTGTAGCGGTGTGTGAGACTCCGATCAGGGAAGTTAAGCGACATTGTGCATGATGGATGTTGGACGGGGAACCGCCTTCTGAGCAAGGCTGGCCGTTCGGTACGGTACCGAATTTATTTTTGCTATAAGTACGGTTCGAAATTATGGTACGATATTTTTTTTTCAGGTACGGTACAGTACGAAAGTACCTCTTTCGTACCCAGCCCATTTAAACTATAGTGACCGACCGACGGGACACGCTTTATCCTTGAATCATTTTTCCAAATTCCAGTGAAACCTGGTTACTTTAGTGTCTTATGTTTCTACATTTGTAAATTTTCATGATATCAACCCTGAGCGCTCTAGGATATGTTACAGGGAATCTTTAAAAAGATGTCTTCTATGGATTTTTATGAGGTAAATACAATATAGCTAAATTATTTAAAATTTGTTAAGCGTAAGACCGTGTATATCATCATGAATTATTATTTATTTTGGTTTTGTTTCAAACATCGTAACGCTTATTATATACATCCTAGATGGACTTCGACTACAAATGAAGGAGCATATAGTTAATGTTATTATGTTCCCGCCCTGTAAGGTTGTAACATTTAAATGTGAAGTGCTATCACTTCATTGTGTCAGTGTCCTCAAATAATGACACGTTTATCCAGGTGTTGCATACTTGTAGTTATAGATTTCGAAGTTTGATAAAGGAAATAAACAAAGTGGAACATACATAATATTTTTTCATCCATCCTGCTTTCCTCATCTCCAGATTTTTCTGGGTACAAAATTACGATACGATATTTTTCCGTACTGGTACGGTACGAAATTCTTTCTTTAGGTACGGTTTGAAATTACGGTACGATATTTTTCACTGGTTCGAATTCTGAATAACATTTCGCATCGTACTGAACTGCCAACCTTGCTTCCGAGTCCAGATTGCGTAGCAATCCGTGGTTTGAATTCCGTGTAAAGCTGTAGGTTCCCTCTGTCATAATATGATCTTAGACGTTACGAAGGAGGTTAAATAACCCCAATCAAACAACATATTTGTGTTTTAAATCAAAATGCGGACTTTCTCTGTAGTTTATAAGTAGTTACAATTTCAAAATTTAAAATTTAGGACGGACTTTCCATCACAATGAACCCTAAAATAAAATAGTCTTACTTAATTTGCAAATATTTAAGTTTTTATTTGCAGGGAGGCTAGATTTGGAGTCAATTTCGAATTGGCTTCGCTATTGCAAAGAATATCAAAACGGATGGATACCCCTGGTCCTAGTTTCAACAAATGCTACGTACCATTGATGTAGTCGAGACCACTATAGCCGAGACTGAGACTGAGACCTCTATAAAAAAGGTATATCTTTCACTAAATCTAACTGATATTCGACGAATTAGTGGTGAAAGATATACTTTTCAATAAGATGGAGCCCCTGCTCACAGAGCACGCCAAACTGTCACATTCCTTGAGAACGAAACACCGGATTTTATCGAACCCAATATGTGGTCGGCTAGTAGCCGTGATCTTTCACCACTAGATTATGGTGTTTGGGAAGCCCTGAAGTCTAAAGTTTACATCCCTGGTACCAATATAAGAGACATAGATGAACTACGCGAAAGAATTCTGCTCGGCTGGGAGAAGGTGTCTCAACGATATGTAAACAGGTGTATTGATCAGTGGCGTCCACGTTTGGAGGCCTGCGTTGAGCAGGAAGGGGGACACATCGAGCAACTTCTCAATTAAGACGAACAACGTGCTAAGGTAAGCATCTATGAAATTTTGGAGCTCTAGTCCCCTTACTTTTTTTAATATGACAGTTCACCTCTAAGGGGTCACTTTTTTACCCACCCTGTATATATATGCGCCTCGGTGGTGTAGTGGTTAGTGTGGCTGACTACGAATCCATTGGCTCCAGGATCAAGACCTGGTGACGGCAGGCGACGCGCAGCAAAACCCAGCTGTTCATCCTCCCACACAATACAAAAATTGGTTGGTAGATAAATGGGTACCCTGGGTAGCCTAGTGGTTAAGACGCTAGGCTGCTCGTGAGGCGTGGTTCGGAGTCCACGTTAAACTGTACGTCTAAGGTGGAATGACAAGCTTGACCTTCGTCAGAATGAACAATTCGGGCGGAAGCAAAAACTAAGATTAACCAAGGTTATACAGGGTGGGGCACGGGAATCAAGTGTTTTTTGAATAGCTAGTAATCGGCCATTAGGAATGGGAGGGGCGTGCGGTAGGTAGCATTCCATTCCTGGGTTCATAGCATTTAACTTTAACTAACACTCACCTTTATCTTTCAGGTGCCATCATGGAGCAGTGGACGTTAGAACACCGCATGTTCGCGTATGATCATTTTGTTAGGAGTGGCGTGTCAGTGACAGCAGTTCAGCGTGCGTTTCGCCGCAGATTCAACATTCATCGAAATGACTCTGTTCCCGCTCGTGACACAATCTTACGTTGGGTTAAAAATCTTCGAACAGGAGGCTCAATAATGAAAACGAAACCGAAGGGGCCGCAACGCACTGTGCGTACTCCAGAGAACGTTGAAAGGGTCAGACAAGCGATGTTGCAAAGCCCAGGCCGCTCTGCTCGGAGACATTCAGCTGCACTCGGAATCAGCAATCGTACTGTTAGACGGATTTTGCATGAAGAATTACATTTTCACCCATACAGTTAGCGATGGTGCAGGAATTGAATGTAAACGATTGCCCCCAACGACTGAATTTTGCACAGGAAATGCTTGCACTTTATGAGCAGAATGAAAACATATGATGGTGGTAATGAGTGATGAAGCCCATTTCCACCTTAATGGGGCCGTCAACAATCAAAACTGTCGGTATTGGGCTGCTGAAAATCCGCGACAACTCCATGAAAAACCGCTGCATAGCCCTAAGGTTACAGTTTGGTGCGCGGTGGGAAAGTTTGGCGTCATCGGTCCTATTTCTTCGAACAAAATGGGGTTACCGTTACCATAACATCTGGGCGTTACATTGAGATGGTGAACACCTTTTTCATCCCTGAGTTACGAAGAAGGCGTATTGCTCGTCGACATTTGTGGTTTCAGCAAGATGGGGCCACGCCACACCGCCAGAGCGTCAATGGCTGTTCTTCGCCCCCTGTTTCCCAACCATCTCATTTCGAGATTTGGTGACATTGCATGGCCCCCTCGGTCCCCTGACTTGTCCACATGTGACTTCTTTCTATGGGGGTACCTCAAGTCACGTGTCTACGAGGACAAGCCCCGTACATTAGATGCATTGAAGGAAGCGATCCGTCAACAAATCATCCAAATCAACAGAGACCTGCTGGGAAGAGTGGAGGCCAATTTTCGTAAACGCCTTCAACAATGCGTCGACGGCCAAGGACATCATATGCCAGATATAATTTTCGGTACATGATTATTATGACATGAAATGCTATGTTCTTACGAATGTTGTTCTACCAATATATTTTCTTTACAAAAATAAATATCATTTTCCTGATTATTCCAAAAACACTTGGTTCCCGTGCCCCACCCTGTATATTAAAAGCCTTGCCTCAGAAATAAATATACAATCAATACCTATGAGGCAGGACTTTGGAATCACCCTGTATGCATGAAATTGATGAAAATGTAAATAAAAGGTACAATGAAAAATTTCATTGTAGGGAAAAAGTAATTTCCATACTAGAGAGACTAATAAAGAACTAAAAACTAAAATAGGCTAAAAATGAAAATAGAATGAATGAAAAATGGCAATCACACTGAAGAAAAGGGCATAAATTCATTGGGATTAATGGAGCCCTTTTCAGCATCCTAATTTTAACTTAATGGAAATATTTTTTACCTTTTTTTGTTTAAGGCGTCATTAAACTGAAATTTTGGGGTACCTTTTGAGTCAGTTCTGTTTCGTAGAAACTTTTTTTTATCTTTTATGTTTATCTTTTTTATCTTTTGTTTTAGTTTATGTTTTTCTAAATTTCTATCTTATTAATTGTTTATTTTTTAATAGACAATTTATTGCGTTTATAAATTTAATTATGTGGGATCTCAGTATTTCTAATTTGGGGTTCGGCATCAGGATGCCACCTTTCGGATTATCGGTTAAGTAACGCGAGTCTATACAATTACTTACTACAATTAATTTTATACAGTTATCCTTGCGGATGTCTTTACAGTAAAAAGGTGTCATACACCTTTCATTAAACTCTTATGGGAGAAAACATTTATGATTTTTATTAAAGTATGAGCCGAAATTTGAAATGAAATTCTAAGTTTAAAAAAATGGACTTTGTGAGGCTTCATTTAACACCAGTTTTCTGATTTCGGTCGATGATTTTTTATACTTAAACGTATGGAAAGAAGAAAAAATTTTAGGGAAAACATCAGACCCCCAAAACGTTTTGGTTATTCATAACCAACGGATCAGCATATTCGTAGCCCACTGCGCTGAGGTACTTTCTGTTTCGTATCCTGAAGAATTCTGTTGACAGAATAGATGTAAGTGTTCCTGGATACGTAGCTGAACTTAGTAAGTTTATATGAAAGACTTTTCAGGAAGCAGGAAGCTCAATTTCCCACTACGCGTGGTTGTGCGTGTCCCAAGAGTCACCTGATCCCCGAAGAGAAACGAGGCGAATGGCCGACCTAACTCCACTCGATGCCAGTAGCTAGGAGCGAACTCAGAGCTATACCGCTGGCTGCCGGCCGGTCTTAAAAGAATTGTCACGTTCTGTAATTCACCCAAAAAATGATTTGTGAATTCAACGAGCTTCTTTAAACCGTCTACACACCAAAATTTCTTGCTACGTTTCTCAAAAATCAGAGTAACGTGTTAAAAATACTGTTTTTGAGCTTTTACTATCGCTTTACAACAGGAGAATGAAATACGTTCTGTCAAGCGCCAATTTTTAGTCAAAGCAGATTTATACCTTTCCATAGACATTATCATTACATCAAACAGCACAGCATGTAATCACTTTCAGTATTTTTCATTAAAAGATAAGAAAATATAAAAGAAAATGATAAGGCTACGCGTGGTCGTTGATCGCTTCAGAAGATATGAAGTACACAGTGTCTGGCAGTATCTGATACAGCGTACTACTCATTATTTGCGTAAAAGGAGAATATTACCGAGTATTCTTCGAGATAAGGAAAAAAAACTTTGTTAAATTACAAAAATCCTTGAAATAAAAAAGCAAACCTTAATCTACAATTATGCTTTAACTATCTTTTTAATTAATAATAATTATTTTGAAATTTAAAGAAGACTTTCCGAGATTTGAATAATTGCGTAAAAAGTAGGTAAATGTTTACCTTTGTCTAAAGTTTTTTTATTAAATGTTCATGATTTGAATATATTTATATGAAATAGTAATTATCGTAACGCCTTTATCAAATGAAATATAAAAAATTTGAAGTCTTCAGTTTATGTATTTTTTGTACCTTCGGTGATGAGGTATTTTACAAATTTTTGTAAATTCAGTTTTAAACTGGGATAAAAAAACATTGCGTCACACTAAAAACTAATACGCACAAATCGAGTGTTTACCTTCGCCAGTGGTTCCCAACCTAGGGGTAAATTACCCCAATGGGGTTAATGACAACGATTTTATGGGGTAATGACACGCGACCCAGAAGTTATAAAAGATAATATTGTGATAATCCAGAAGTTATGAAAAATAATATCTAATGATTGGAGTAATGGAGCTGGATAAGAATTGGATTTTGGGTAACCATACCAAAAAGGTTGGGAACCACTGACCTAGGAAGTAAAAACATTTATAAAGTTAATAACATAAATTCTATAATTATAATAAGTAATATTGAAGAAATTTAAGAGAGTTGAATTTTCTGGTTATGTCGTGCGCATCAAAAGGTGTTTCCTGACTAAAGTTTGCAATTTGCTTTGAAACCACAGTTGATGATCCACTGAAACAGTTTGTTCGTGGATGCGAACACTGTACGGGTACCGCATCCAGTAGTTTGAATGGAACTCGAGACGACACCGGCCACTGTCCACCGATCTTGTCCATTTTTAGTTTTCGAGATTAGATAAGGACCTCCCGAAGCCCTTGATGCAATACATGGGAACATCTGCAAAAGGAAAATAAAAAATGTGTTATATATATATATTATATTATAAAGAAGCAAATTCGAGTATGCTTCAATTCACAGACCTACATTGTCAATATGCGTACATTGTAAAAGGCAGAGAATGAATGATTTCTGAAAGAACGACAGCTTAAATGGGAATAAAAGTGGAATTTCGCTTCAGAAACGTATCTCGGTTCCTTTGGAAAACACCAAAGTGTTTTACAATTGACTTTTGTATAATTAAGAAACGCAACTTCGTTATATATATATAATAAAAGTAGTGCTCATAAGTATTCGTACAGAGAAATATTTTGGTTATATCTGTCCTCATCGTTTCGTACCAATGTACCATGCATAGGTTAGTTATGAAAAGTTTACCATTCGTCTGGAATAAGTTAACAAATAAAAAAAATTGGTTCAACTCCAATGTAAAACATTAAAGGAATTTTCGCTTTGAATCTTCATGGAAGAAGGATGACTGTCCAAGCCACGAGTAAGCAATGGGTCGTCGTGGTAAAGAGCTGTCTACTTATCTTAAGGGATACGTTATTGCCGTAAACGAGTCTGGAAAGAGTTATAGAAAGATAGAACTTCGAATTTCATTTACGACGTTTGCTGCAATTATAAAGAAATGGAAAGGCTTTGGAACAATGAAAACTATCAAGGTGTGGACGATCTTGCAAGATTTCAGAACGTACCGCTAGACGGATTGAAAGAATGACTGCCGCGAATCCACGAGTGACTGCGTGTGATATTTGCCGAACATTAAGACTGTCTAAGATCGATGTCCCTCTACTGTCCGTCGTACATTGAGAAAGAATGGTTTGCATGAAAAAGTTGCACGAAAAAAGCCTCTGCTTCGAAAAGAGCACAAAGAAGCTCGTTTAAAGTACGCCAACGATCATCAAAATGATGGATTTGCATTCTGGAAGAAAGTTATGTGGACAGACGAGACCAAAATAAAATTATTCGAAAACAACGAACAACGGTATGTTTGGCGAAAATCAAATACTGCATTCGATGATAAAAACAACGAACAACAATTAAACATGATGGTGGTAATAAATATGATAACTATGATAATAAAAACCCACTCTAATAGACACTAGTTTATTTCCACAACAGTTTCGATGCTCACTGGCATCCTCTTCGGGTGGATACAGAAAAACGAATGAATCAAAAATAAGAGGGAAAACAGTCTTGTTTTTGGTTCATTCGTTTTTCTGTATCTACCCGAAGTGGATGCCAGTGGGCATCGAAACTGTTGTGGAAATAAACTCTGTCTATTAGAGTGGGTTTTTATTATCATATGATGGTGGTAGTTTGCTTCTTGGGGATGCTTTAGTGCTTCTCGTCCAGGAAAGGTTGTTGTCATGAATGGAATCATGAATTCGAAAAAATATCAGGAAATTTTAGAAAATGTATTGCCTTCAGTTCGGGAGTTGCGAATGGGTCGCAAGTGGGTAATGCAACAAGATAATAACCTAAAACGTAAACGTAAGAACACCATGAAATGGTTTCAACAAAAGAATTTTAAGCTTCACGAGTGGCCCAGTGAAAGCCCAGATCTCAATTTAATCGAGAATTTATGGTTTGATTTGAAAAGAACATGTTCGCGAGAAAAACCCTTCGAATTTGAATGAATTGCAACAATTTTCTTTAGAAGAATGAACTAAAATTTCTACTAAGAAATGTCGAAACCTCGTAGAAAAATACCAAGAAAAATCACTGAAGTCATTCAAGCAAAAGGCGGATACGCAAAGTATTAATTTTGTAAATAAATGTACGAAAATTTGGCATTTTAACTTTTTAAATTTTCCTAAAATTCTTTGATGTTTTCCATTACATGTTGGAGTTGAACTAATTGTTTTGTTTGTTAAATTATTCCAGACGAACGGTAGCCCTTTCATAACTAACCTATGCATGGTACAAAAGATAAGGACGAATATAACTGAAATATTTCTCTGTACATATATTTATGAACGCCACTATATATATATATATATATATATATATATATATATATATATATATATAATATATATATATATATATATGTTAACTCCTCGTCTATGGCCTTGGTTGGTTCGAAGTCGACGGGGGTTCTGGTTAGGTGGCAGCAACGGATTTGTTACTTGCAGTAGTTTCTTCTATACTACTCTCCGAGTTCTTCTTATAGTGGATCGGAGGATTCTGTAGAGCTTTCTGAAGATTCCCCGATTCTTCTTGTAACGTATCGGGGGATTTAATGACTAAGTTCTCTGAAGAGAGGAAGGCTCGAAGGAGAGGATAAAGACAGACTTTTCTTACTGTAATTTACTGCTAAAATGTACAGGTAGTGCTCAGCCTCTAAGTTTCATTCTGAATTTACAGGGGAAGAGGTTCGACCTCTTTCGACCATGGCTCAAGCCTGGATTTAAAAGTGCGGAGGCCCTCGGCTTCTTCGGGTAGAGGTTCAGCCAGGACTCTAAAAGTGCGGAGGCCCTCGGCCTCCTCGGGAAGAGGTTGAGCCAAGACTGATTGAATTTACAATACAAGAAATAAATAAGTCTAAATTTTTGGGGAGTGCAGCTGAAGGTTAAACTTCCCACTTTAACGGAAGATCTAAACAATTTATTCCAAAAATAAAACAAAAAATGAATAACAAAAAATAATAATAATAATAATATCGCCGAGTATACATTCCTAAATGGCGACATAATTTCGGAGTCGTACATTGAGTACAACCCCACGTACATCACTGAGTACATTGTAATTTTGGTTTACTATAACCTATGATTATAATTAGCAATTAATTCACATTCACTTATTATAGTTAATTACAGTTAAACACAGTTAATTATAGTTTTATAGTGTTTTATTTTTATAGACAATTAGGATAACTATTATTCTAGGATTTAATTAGGTAATCAGGGACGTATTGGGAAAAATGAAAAAGGAGTATAACACAAAGAACATGGGCACATATATATAACAACACACATAATAATGTTTCGAATTAGAAGCAAGCGAGAGAGAGGGTGTTGAACTCAGAAGCTCGCTTTTGCCGACGGAATCGGAATTCGAATACTTGCGTCAGCATGAACGAATATCTTGCGAGAAATTAAATAATTTAAAAGAAAAAATAAAAAGAATACATGTACCTATAATCATGTACGTATAATCATGTACGTAATCATGATCATCAGCGGACATGCATAAAGTATTGTACAGTGTACACATATCGGTAGTCACACAATAGGTTGTGTGCGTAATATATACAGACACGAGTAAACATGGACTGCTAGGTTGATAGGGCATAGGTAGACAATAGGTAGATGGATGAATAATTAATAATGTTAATAAAGGATAGCGGTCAAGAAAGGACATGGAAGTATGAATAAATACGAAAAAAATAACTATGACGTCATAGTTATTCAAATTATGCCATACATTAATTCATAATTAAGTTATTTAATTCGTACGTACAGTACAAGTCATTATTGGGAGAAATTAGAGGAAACGAATTAGAAAGATACAGTAATGAAGGGTTTACAGCCATTATACAAGAATGAGTGAAACTATTAATTAAATAGATAAATAGATAGATAGATAGAATAACCTTTATTAATAATAATAAAATAAATGCATTTTTTTTTAAATTTACAATGACATGAATAATTGTGAAGCTCGACTATTTATTTTATTTAATTTCGCCCTTAAGCTTTAGGCTTTACTGGGCTCTTATTAAAAATAAGCAGCTAGTTGTTATAAATTAATAATAATAAATAAATAAATAAGTAAATAAGTATTATTAATAGTTAAAACATGTGTTACAATATTAAACAATATTAATGGACAATATTAAACTATTTTAGTGGACATTAATCCTAGATTTTTGTTAGTATGCCATTATTAATCGGGATTTCAACTTGGTTTAAACAAATTTACATTCACAATATTTTTTATGTCGGCATGCAAGTCATTCCATAGTTTCAATCCAATGAAAATGGGTAGTTTTTGAGATGAAGACAATCTAAATTGAGGTATAACAAGCTTTGATCTATTTTGGTCTGATACGAGTGGATTTCTTGATGAGTTACAAAATATCTATTTACCCATTGCAAATTAATGATTTTGTTCTTACACTCGTAAATAAAAATAAAATGTGCCAGTTTGGTTATATCGTTGAGCTTTAGTAGGTTTAGCTCTTTAAATAATGCACTAGAGTGATCAAGGAAATCAGCATCAGATAATAACCTTACTGTTCGTTTTTGGATGACAAAGATACCATTTAATGCGTTGTTAGCGGAGTTTCCCCAAACAAGGGTGCAGTATGTTATATAAGGAAGAACAAGAGTATGATAAAGAGTTAATAAAACTTGTTTAGGGACTACATTTCTAAGTTTAAACATTATAGCAATGTTCCTTGAAATCTTTTTCGCGATATAATTTACATGATCACTCCATTGCAATTTGTTTTACTGGTATTTAGGAAGAGTTTATTGGTGGTCAACCATTTCATTACACTGATGAATTCTGAATGAAATATATTCTTAGCTGTATTAACATCTTTGCAAGAAAAAGAGACACTTGTATCATCTGCAAACATTATGAAGTTCAGTATATCAGATGAACGTGGAAGGTCATTTATATATGATAAAAATAACAGTGGACCCAGAACTGAGCCCTGTGGCACACCCTGTTTGACAAGCGCTTTAGTTGAGCAAACCTTATTTACTGATACAAAATGATATCTATTGGACAAATAACTTTTAAACCAATCACTGATTGCTCCTCTAAAGCCGTAACAATATAATTTATTAAGTAGAATATTATGGTCTATTTAACTCTATTACATCAAATGCCTTACTCAAATCCATAAATATTGATATAATTATTTCTTTGTTCTCCTTAGCTATATTTACATTTTTCATAAGATTTAAAATAGCCATTTCCGTTGTTTTATTATTAGGGAAGCCATATTGATTTTGAGATAATAAATTGTAGGATTCTAAATATCGCCGCATTCTACTTTTTACAATTTTTTCAAAAACTTTGTTGAACACAGATAATGAACACACCGGCCTGTAATTTGTTGCTAGTGTAGGATCACCCCCTTTAAAAAGGGGTGTTAATTTGAGTTGCCAGCTAAATATCAGATTCACGACAGTGAATGTTACACCTTAGATAAGTTATTTCATATTAAATTAGGTTACGTTACGTTACACTGGGTCAAGTTCGGTTAGGTTAGGTTATGGTTAGGTGGTTATTTTGAACTCTTAAAAAAATCATTGTCGTGAATCTTAAATTTTACTGAGTTGCCAGTTGGATATTACTAAAAAAATATTGCAATTTTCATTACCTTCATTGATGCTACAGAACTGATTGTCTCCAATGTTCAGATGTCTCGTACATATTGTTGCTTTATTAAAGCAGGTGGTGTCAAGAGTTTGTTGGAAATTTTTCCAGCTGTACATTCTCTGTCCAACAGTTCTGTTAAATGTCTGGAATACAGCGAGACTTCATTTAGATTTCCTTACTTTAAATCATCATTATTATTATTATTATTATTATTATTATTATTATTAAATGACTCGAATCTCAAATTCGGAATCTCGAATCAAATATTACGTGGAAAATGGGGGTGAAAATGAAACAAACGAACTAACATTGATCCTCACAATTGTTGGTTAAATTTAAGTAATCATTGAAAACAACACGATTTCTTGTTAATATGTTTTTCTTTTATACAAATAAAGTTTTAATTTGGTTTATTTATAAATGATTCAAATTACGCCATTCTGTTTACTTCCTCGCTAGATAAGTTTCAAATCTAAATTATATTGTAATTATTCATATCCGGTCGTCACTCTCTGAGTAAAGCATTACTCAGTCTCATATATATATATATATATATATATATATATATATATGTAGAGAGAGAGAGAGAAAGAGAGAGAGAAAGAGAGAGAGAGAGAGAGAGAGAGAGAGAGAGAGAGAGAGAGAGAGAGAACCGAAAGTATTAAAAAAAAAAAAGGCCTATCTATTCCATGTGAGCGAAGAGGTATTTTTATTAATTATGTTTTGGCTTTCACGTACTGTGAAGACAAGGAAGAGCAAAACACTCCTCCGAAGCTCTTTTCCTCCTTCAGGGGACCCTTTGACACCCGTTATCTTACCCAGGCGGGAACCGTCAGGAGCTTTCCTTCGTCGTCGATGCAAGCGGAAGATAGTCCATGGGTGTCCTGCATATTTTCTTTCAGGATCACCAACGCCATGTCGAATCGGGGGCTCTGACCCCCAGAGTAATGCGGGTGAATTTCGATGAGGGACACCTTAAAGGAGAAATTATTAAACTCATTGACTGCATGGTTGACATATTCACCCACACAACCCACATTCCGCTTCTATTCACACTTCTACAACCAAACAACTAAAAATTCATCCTCTTTCAAAATAATTTCTTATCTTATCTTAAGCTTCCGACAGTAATCATTTATGATAACAGTTATATTAATTAGTCACCTTTAAATAAATTTAGATTAGTTTATATAATTTCTAATTTCTAATTTTATATAATTTGCAGGTCACCAGCTTCACCTTCGTGTGAAGAGAGACCAACACAAGGAACTACTACGAGGTCACGAGGTATATGAGACATTGCGAGTACGAGGGGCGAACTCGCCACATTGGCGATTTTACGATTATTCCACGAATGACTAGTTTAACCCTACCCCTGTCCACAGACAACTTGGTATACCAAATACCCACCTTGTACTCTCAAAATGTAGTTATTTTCAATGCGTGTATTTGCGTTATGTGCCCTCGTACGCACAGTTACAAAGTTTAAACGCGTCTATCTCAAAACTGGTTTGGCGAGTTCGCCTTTTGTACTCGCGACGCCTCAGATATATATATATATATACAGGGTGTTTCAAAAGTCCCTCATTATTTTTAAAATTTTATTAAAATAGCAATTACAAGAGGAACCAAATGACAATTTGGTTGCTGAGTCTACGATTCATGAGAATTTTGGTGGCATCAAACTTGGCGTCATAAGTCTACTGGAAAGTCACTGGTACACCTCAACGTGGGCACCGTCTTTTTCGAAACAAGCGAGCCACCGTTTTACGCATTCTTGGCCGACATTGGACAACATTTCGGGAGTAACAAAAGCACACGCATTCCTGATCCGTTCCTCTAGTGTGGGGAGGACTCACGGCTTGGTGGCGTACACTTTGCTCTTAATGTAGCCCCACAAAAAGAAATCGCATGGGGTAAAATCAGGCGAGCGAGCAGCCCATTCGATGGGACCACGGCGACCAATCCACCGATCCGGGAACTGCTTATTCAGAAATGAGCGAACCTCACTCGAGTAATGAGCAGGGGCACCGTCTTGCTGGAAAATGACTTCTTGCATGTCAGCTACAGCTGACAGTTGGGGGATGCAGAACTCCTGAAGCATACGAAGGTAATTGTCTCCGTTGACGTTCACGGAATTTCCATCTTGATCCCGGAAGAAGAACGGACCAATCAGCCAGCTGAGGAGATGGCACACCAGACGACCAATTTCGGCGTGTCCCTTTCATGTTCACGGATCTCCGCAGGATTGTGAGTTCCCCAGATGCGGGTGTTGTGCCGATTGACGCGACCAGAAAGGTGGAAGAGAGCTTAGCTTCGTCGCTGAACCACATGTGCTCCAGGATCGATGGGTCTCTTTCGTAGTGATGCAGCAGTGTCTCACACATCTCCACCCGGCAATCGTAGTCTTGAGGTTCCAGCTTCTGAACCACCTGGATCTTGTACGGATACAGCTTGAGACCACGCCGCAAAATCCTTTGGATAGATGTCGCGCTGATGTTCAGTTCCGCAGCAGCTCGCCGAATGGACTTTCCTTGACTCTGAGTAAACGCCTCACGGACAGTTTCCACATTCTCCTCACTCCGCCCACTTCATGATCGTGGTTTGTCCTTTACGGATCCGGTCTCCATAAACTTCCGGTGGGTGGCGACGATGGTGTTCCTATCCGGTGCATAATGCTGTCCGTAGACTGCCCGGAATCGTCGCTGCACTTCGACCACAGATTGAAAAACCTCCTGCCATGCAGCGATTTTACACCTCTGCTCAAGAGTCAGCATGGTAGCAGAAGAAAACGGAGCAAAACTTCAAATGTAGACTCAAAAAAATTCTCAACTACTGAGTAAGAGTTTACCACAAGATGAACGTCGTTGGTCGATTAGCTGCAAAGAAAATTGAAAATCAAATTAGTGAGGGACTTTTGAAACACCCGGTATATATATCACACCTTGGTTAACCTTGGTTTGTTTCCCCCCGAATTGTTCATTCTGACGAAGGTCAGCCTTGTTACTCCACCTTAGACCTACAGTTTAACGTGGAATCCGAACCACGCCCTACTACGGGCGGTCAGAAATTACAGAGTCCTTGCCCGATCTCGATCTCACGCCCTCCCGATCAGCAGCAGCCCAGCGTCTTAACACTAGGCTACCCAGGGTACTTATATATAATATATATATACAGGGTGTTCTAAAATGACCTAGTAAACTTTTATATGAACGCAATATTTTAATAAAGATTATGCGATATTTAACAATTTTATTTCAAATACATCAACAATAAGAAAAACAACAATAATTGTTTATTTTAAATGGTCACAATGTCTTCCTTTAACTTGAACACATTGTTCACAACGTCCCACTACTGATCGACAGATATATTAAAGTTTACTTGGTCATTTTAGAACACCCTGTACATATAACTGCGTAGCCAAAGGGGATATCAGGGGTTAAAGTCCCTCAGTGGTTCTCCCAAATAATGCACATACACACACACACACACACAACACACATATATATATATGTATATATTGTCGCTCAAAAGTATGGGAGCGCCTACAGGTTTCTCGTTCATATTTTGAATTTCATGATAAGGCGTCATATCCTGTATGAAACAGATTTAACAATCCAAATTGTATCTAAAACACTTAATTGCTGAGGTTGAGTTTGTTTTTCTTTCAGAATAAGTATAAAAATGGCGCTTAGGAGAGATTTAAATTACCTAAAAATTAACATAATATAAAACGGTCCGGTTGGATGGTGCCTCACTGACGAAAGTCGCCGAGATTGTCGGTACAATATATATATATAATTATATATAATATATATATATATATGTGTGTGTGTGTGTGTGTGTGTGTGCGAGGAGAGTAATATAACGCTAATTTTTTTAAAAATAGGACACAGCTCATTTGGGATAGATAACACTAGGCAACAAATTTCAACTTTTTTTTTGTTACAGACACGTGAACTACTGATTCCTACTAAAGCGCTGATGCTGATTTCAGATCTGATATCAAAATTTCTCTATCACGTCCAGATTTTGTGTAACCGAAAACCCCTATTTTTCATTTTTTCTCACCCGCCTCTATTACGAAAGCCGTCTAAGCTACTTTTCCGTGCCACGTTTTATGTTAAGCATACTTAAATAATTAGTGAACAGGGATGTCTTTCCTCCTTTATTCTGGCTTAAGACAGACAGCGGAATTCCGCTGGTGGAGTTACCACCCTGCGCCCAACCATCCACCCAAAGCGCGTTAGTATTTTGTTGTTACTACTGAAAGGCAAATTCCTGTTCTTAAGTGAAACTTTGGTGTGTCATCTTCCTTTGTCGCTTGTAGGATGACGAGCTCTCCTTCTGCAGGAACCAACAATAATCTCCCATCATATTTGGGTTGAAATTACCTTGGTATCTGTTTTCCATAACTGAGATCTGTTGGTGGAAGCGCTCACCATGCTCGTCACTTACAGCCCCAAGGTTGGCCGGGAAGAAGTCAAGATGAGAATGTAAAAAATGAATTTTCAAAGACATTCTGCATCCCATTATTTCATAAGATTTAAGCATGTTTTCTACGAGTTTACGGTGGTTTCAGCTTTGTGGTTTCCAAGAAAATTTTGACAACTTCAACGAAAGATGTCCATGCTCCTAGTTCATTCTCATTTAGGTTAGATGGAAACGATGAGTCGTGGATGACACTGCGGATCTGTGGTCTAGTGAAAACTCCAGCTTCTAGCTTAGCATCTGTCAATATTCCTTTGAATTTATCCTTTAAATATTGGAAACCACTACCTTGATGATCCATACCCTTCACGAAATTTTTCATAAGGCCAAGTTTAATGTGAAGTGGTGGAAGATGTACTTTCTGAGGGTCAATAAGTGCTGGGTGTTTCACATTGTATTTACCAACAACATGTTCAGTTCTAGATGGCCAATCATGTTTTTTGTAGTGGTTCTTGTCATCTCTGCTGTTCCATAGACACAAAAAGCACATATGCTTTGTGTAGCCCAACTGTAACCCAAGAAGTAATGATACAACTTTAAGGTCGCCACAAATATTCCATGTGTGGTCCTTATATTTGATGAGTCTTAGCAGCAGTTTCATCGATTCATAAGTCTCATTAAGGCCAGTGGCATGTGCTACAGGTATTGAAGGTTTTTCATTGCCGTTGTGCAGTAATACAGCTTTAAGGCTAGCTTTACTAGAGTCAATGAACAGTCTCCACTCTTTTGGATCATAGCGACAGCCAATCCCTTGCATCAGACCACTGATATCGTGGCAGAAACAAACGTTTTCTTCCTGTAAGTAAAATGATGAAAACTGCAAATGGCGATGGCGGAAATGGGAAACTTTGGTGTTTGGTTGAAGATTAAATTCTTGAAGTCTTGAACCAAGCAACTCTGCCTTTTCTTTTGGTAATTCCAAATCGCGCACTAAGTCATTTAACTCCGCTTGACTTAACAAATGTGGGGAAATATTTGCATCTGGAACATATATGCTATCTTTCCCTGTTTCTATATCACTAGCAGAATCTTCAGATGAACTGCTGTCTGTTATCGTTGCTGGTGGAACTGGTGGTGGATTTGTTTCATCATGTGGTACTGGTTTCATTGCTGATTCGCAGTTTGGGTACGTGATCTTTGATTTGTTTTTCTTTGAAAACCAGCAATCTTTGTCAAACAAAAATAACAATCATTGAAGTGATTTTTCGGCTCACGCCAAACCATGGGGTGAGAACGGCATAGCTTTTCTTTTACCATTCATCCAAGCTATTAACATTGCATTGCACTGTGCACAGCAAATATGTGGTGCCCAGTCCCTCTGTTGGTCTCCTAACTTACAGTCAAAATAACACTTGTAGGCAAGTTTAATCTTTGTTGTTATGTTTCTACGTTGTGGCTTAGGTGTATATTGTCCACAGACAAAGCAGAAGTTGTCTGGGTGATTTACACAAGCACGTCTATTTGATGCCATTTTGAATTACCATACAATATCTGAAAAAACGTAGAAAGTAATTATTACGATGTGCAAAATAAAAAGAAATACACACCGTAGTACAAAACAAATGCTATAAAAACACACAAGTCACCACAAACCTGTCACTTGCTCATCAGCAGAGAGCTTCAACAACCGTTCTGCTTGACTGTCACGTAGCGACTCGGGATAAATTTTATTTATCAAAATTGTTCGAATTTGTATATAGTTGGCAAAAAAAATTGCTTTAACCTTGAAAAGCAAGTTCTATATTACTGGCATTAAGCTGATTAAAACCAAAATCTGGACGTGGTAGAAAATTTTACTAAAGGTGATTTGCATTTTACACAAAATCTAGACGTGATAGAAAAAATCTAATTATAGATTTGAAATCAGCATACCGAAATTAGCTAGGAGCACCTATTTGGTCTTCTGTAACAAAATCTTTGTTGCCTAGTGTAATCTTTACTGGGAATCTCAACCCCTCCCTTGGTCAAATCCTGGCCACGCTAATATATATATATAAAAATTTTATATACAGGGTGGGCCGTAAGTTTCCATACATAGGAAAAATAAACATTTTTTTATGGAAAACCATTTTTATTT
The DNA here is from genome assembly GCA_023014485.1 of Bathynomus jamesi. Taxonomy (NCBI): domain Eukaryota; kingdom Metazoa; phylum Arthropoda; class Malacostraca; order Isopoda; family Cirolanidae; genus Bathynomus; species Bathynomus jamesi. The sequence goes on along the minus strand of JAJOZX010003294.1, from coordinate 264,677 downwards.
ATATAATATGCTCTACATGGTTGCCATTGTTTTGAAAACACATTTCAATACGTGTTCCCCACTGTTGATGAACACGCATTAGCACAGTTGACGTTATGCTTGTAATGGCGTTGGTGATACGTTCCTTTAGATGATTTATGTCTCGTATCTTTTCCTGATACACCATGGCCTTCAAGTGCCCCAAAGATAGAAATCAAGGGGGGTGAGATCTGGGGATCTGGGAGGCCACTCCACAGGACCACGCCGACCAATCCAAGCATCCGGAAACTGCTGATCTAAATACCGACGCACGTGAAGACCATAATTTAAATTTTCCTATGTATGGAAACTTACGGCCCACCCTGTATATATATATATATATATATATATATATATATATATATATATAATATATATATATATATATATATATATATATTAGGACGCTGCGAATCACAATTTTTTTCGAATCGAATCTCGAATCAAATCATGCCAAACAATTCAAATCGAATCGAATCTCGAATCGAATCAACTGTACACATATAGATTAGAGCGTTTCTACACACAATTAGTAATAAGCATAAAATTAATTAAATCTTGTTGAGAACAAAGGACAAAGTAAATCCTTCTAAAAAAATGTATTAAGTATTTGATCACGAGGAGGAACAATGGTATTAAAGTATGATAAAAGTGTTATTGCGCGAGAGATTGGTCTCAGTATATAGATTGAATTATAATCCAAGTAAAAAGAACAGTGTTTATTTACGAAAGTGTTCTTCAAAACGACATCACTGATGTTGTTTACCGGACTTAATGGAGATTCGCGAAATATCGAATCGGAGCCTAAGCTAACGAATCAAATCGAATCCTCTCTCCCGATTCGAAATCAAATCGAATCTCGAAGCTGCGCAGGCCCTAATATATATATAATATACAGGGTGTCCCATAAGTCCGGCATCAGACACCCTGTATATTACAGACGGTTGACAAACGTAAATAGAGGGCACGATGATTGTCCTCAAGAACAAATGGCAAAGCTCATCAATGGAATGCAAGAACGTATGTCAGCTTTACATAACGCAAAGGAGAGAGCAACACTATTCTAAATATAATGACTTAATAAATCTATTATTATTAACTGACTTTTATTATCAAATTAAAAACTATGGACAAAAAACAAAAACAAAGATGTCTATTTACTTTTGTGAACCCTCTGTATAGTCTCCCTATAGTGTTCCTTCATTGCAAATATTAGATTACAGAGTAAAAATCATATTCTTGAAAGAAAATAAGCTTCAAAGTTCAGTGTATTATTAAAGTTTCAATATTTTATTTATTCCTCTTAATGCTTATTTAATGCTTTAGCATAATTAAATGCTACTTTTGTACGTGTAAAAGAGCATTTTTCTACATTCTGACTATTTTCATTTCTTAACACTACTAAAATCCTTCTACTGTAGTTGGTAATATTTGATAACGAAACCAACCAACTAACTTACCGATGCAAAATTCTTCGGGTCATTCGGTTGGGCTGACTTAAACTGGATTTTGAGGTCGCCGGGGTTAATGATTCTTTTGTTGTTCGACGCTTGGTGCCTAATGAATTAGAATGAGGCATTATGCCCGAGATTGTGGCTTCAGAATTAAAAATATTCCAGAATTTATTATAGGCCACTTCGCATTGTGTGGGGCTACGTCGTAGCCACACTGCAACACCGCTTCCATTTAGATTAGTGAAGTTAGAAGACGTTGGATCCGTCCATCAGTAGTTGGACGAGTGACCTTCCTCTACGTTTAGATGATGTAGTAGTATAGTGGCAGGAAATGATAGATGTAGTAGTATAGTGGCAGGAAATGATAGATGTAGTAGTATAGTGGCAGGAAATGATAGATGTAGTAGTATAGTGGCAGGAAATGATAGATATAGTAGTATAGTGGCAGGAAATGATAGATGTAGTAGTATAGTGGCAGGAAATGATAGATGTAGTAGTATAGTGGCAGGAAATGATAGATGTAGTAGTATAGTGGCAGGAAATGATACGCCGGTTTGAGTGGTTCAGGGGGTAAGGGAGAGAAGGAAGGCGGACTACACTTGTTTGGGAAAAGGAGAGAAGGTTCACACTAGAATGTGGGACTCAAACCTAACACATCTATTTTATATATTATAGCTTTATCTAACTTGATGGAATGCAGCTTATTTTACCTTACTATCTTATCTTTTTTATCTTTTTAGCGCATTTTATACTGTTAATGGAAAGTAAAATTAAAGTTTTAATATTCCTCAATGAACCCGAGCATCTTTTCGTTCACTACACTCTCGCTTCCCGTTTGTTGAATGCGCTCATACAACGGATGATTTCTTGTTTATTTACCTGACGATGCAATGGCCGGCAGTCAGTACTAATGAAGGACCAATGAGGGTTCCTGTGCAAGAAAACTTACCCTCGCGGAAAAGACCAACCAACCAAGGAATGGACGAAAATGGTGGCAGAATGCCGCAATCTTAAATAGAAAACCAGGGGGTTAATTTAGTATTATAAGTTGTGTTTTTCTCTTTAAGCGTCTTGTCCCATATTAACCCTTAATTGGCTAGGTAGGGTCTGACAAACCTACAGCAAACCCACTTTAAGTAATCTGCTAAAAGTACTCAACTGATCAAGTGTTAAGTAATAGTGTTTGGTAAGTATCAGCTGGAGAACTCTTGACAATCGAAACAGAATTAGTGATTTGCTTGGGAAACTTAAAGGCAATTTTCATTATAATCTTTTGTTAATTACGTTTAATGTCAAATTTCAATTTTTAAACACATTTTTCATTTTCTGTTTCCATGCAAAATTTAATTGCCTGTTTCAAGGTCTAGTTCATCTCCAAATCGCTTTTTAGGATCAAATATCTAACCTGTTGGTACTGGAGTCGGGCTGCGAGTTATGGTTGGGGTCTCAATGGGATTGCTAGGGTTACCTGCATCTTGACAAGGCTTCTTCCTCGGGGTCTTCGCGGGTTCTCTTATGAAGTGCCACAGGTTATCATCTTCACATTTGAGAGGAATGGGGTTTTGGTCGCAGTAAATTACCATTACAGTGCCAACACCAACAATTTGACCAATGCAGTCACTGACGTACGAACGAGGAAACATTCATTAAAAACATTTAATGTTCCCTAAATTATTGTCTTTATCAAATAAGAGTCAAAGAAATTACGAACCTGTCGTCTCCACACGTCAAAATTTCAAGCGCCACTTCCTCATTATCTGTCTGTTCGCATCCTTTCCCATTACCTGAAATCATACTCTTCTCAGTAAAACAATGTCTGCGCTTCTTCATTCTAATATGTATTAATGAAGCTTAATACAAAAATCTATGTTAATACAAAACTCTGTACCAAAACTAGCGGACAGGAATGATTGGTGGTTTACTTGAAGGCGGATTAACGGGCGCCGGTGGAGGTTCAGTAGGAGGAATCCGTGTTATAGCTGGATCGCCAGATGAAGTTGGTGTATTTACTGTATGCAAATGAGGTCGATGACCGCAAATCTCCTCCGACTCATCGCTGCCGTCCAAACAGTCAATCACCGCATCGCATTTCTGTTTCTGTTAAAACGAAAGGTTAAAACGAAAGGTTAAAACGAAAGGTTCATTTAGACTGTTGATGGGGAAACAGTAGAATCCAAGTGAAGCCAATTTCAAGGAGGATCAGTAAGCTAAACAGCATACTACTGTTCTTCACTCTAAAGCTACAGTCACGCTGCACTACTAGTGAGTAAAACTGGTCTCAGTTGAAATATCCAGTTGTACAATTGCTAATAAACTTTTTTTTTATAATTTTGTGCCTTTCGCTGGATTCTGAAGATCGAGTGATTACTTACGATATGTAAAAATTGCCAGAAATCGCTTTAATTTCCAACAAATTTTGTCCCCTTTTTGTCCCAACAATTATATTTTTCTCATCATTATCTTAGGCTTTTTTTTATTATGAGAGTAGCAATCTTCGCTGTTAACTGATCAAAAGTACTATTTGTTCTGCAGTAAAGTAGGCTTAAATCATCATAGTAAACACATTGAAAACACAATATTCATACACGGTAGCTCTGCATTTCGATAAGATGAGCGAGCAATGGTAATAAAGAGTAGAAGAAAAGTTTTAGAGACTAAAATTGTGCACCAACCAGCAGCATATCGAAGTGGTTGACAACTAGACGAATAATATGGGAATTATCAGAATAAGCTTTTAAAATTAAAAAATTGGAATTTCTTTCTGTTGCGAAATATTTTTTATACAGGGTGTGGCAAAAGTCATGAGTATATCAATTATATTATTTTGTTAACAGGGTTTTTAATAAATGTTGGATATACTTGTAAACACATTTCACGCAACTGTGTTGATTCGAAGGTAGAAAAATTCCTCATTACCTATGACTCCTGACGTTTGCCACGGGGCCAAAGGTAATGAGCGAGTGTTGTAATATCTTTTGTTTTGTTTCAAACATTTCCAAAGAGTTTAACACAGTTGTGAAACGTACTGTAATGCGCTTATAAATTAACGGTGCTCAGCTAAAAAATTTAGTTTAACCCCTGTTAATAATGTATTTGATATGGCTTCCAATTTTTGTCTCATCCCGTACAAACAATATGAAACTATAAACTGAATAGCTACACAGTTACATAATATGCATTGACTTATTCTCTCTAACATCATGGGAAACTGATTTTAATGATGTCCATCATCATTCTTTGGAAATCGAAAGAATTAAAAATAGTAATGGTGTTAATTAATAATTATTTGGATATAATTTTCAAAGAGGAAACTAAAATTTATGATAAAGAAGAAATTATAATTTCGACATTTTCAATTTTCTTATTCAAATATTCCTGCTTGGTGAGAATATATGAACTCACAGTTCATTAGATAGGCCAAGGTTTGTTGTTGTAAAAAAAAATTATTTTTAGTTTGTGATATTTTAACTAAGACTATATTAAAATGGATATAATAAGAGACAAATAGGATTCTTTGTAAATATTTAGAGGCTAAAAATAATTGAGTATTCAAAAAAATTAATTGTAAATAATTTTAATAATTTCGAAGATCGGGGCTCTGACGATTGTGAAATTTTGTACCTAACGTCCACGGGTGGAAACGTATATGATTGAATATTGGAATCGTTTCTGGTCATCCAAAAGCTTTAGTTCGAAACCTTGGAATGACAACGTCAACATAATATATTTACATTTGACAGTTTCAGGAAATGGCGTTTTTAAAGCTCCGCCCAGCTCTAAATTACCTACGTCACTCGCGCATGCGCCGTAGCTAATGTTAAAATTTAAATAATATAAATGCATGAACAATTCCTTATTTTTTACTCTGATATATTTGCACATATAAATTAATAATTACACGATTTGTTAATTTTTGGAAACGGTTCGGTTCGTTTCAATCGACTTTGGATAACACAAAATTTATTAATTTTAGGAGTTTTTCCCTAAATTCTAAAGTTATTTTCAGTCCTAATCAAAGGCTATGTCACACATTACAGAATACAGAACTGCAGACTATATATATATATATATATATATATATATATATATACACAGTATATATATATATATATATATATATATATATATATATATATATATATATATATATATATATATATATATATATATATTCCGGTTCAATTCACTTATACGCTCAAATTGGAGTCACTTTGAAAAGAAATTGCTGATAAATAGAGTGATTAATGAAGCTGTCTTGGCATGATTTACGGCCTTATAATGGCTTGATAAAGATTTGGACTCCTTTTCTCGTATGAAGTATTTTATGAATGAACTTAAAATTCCAACTGGAAACAAACCTTCCGGATACAGGAGCCGTAAGTGCACTGGAACTTAGCTTTTCGTGAGCAAGACTTCCTTCTCCAGTGACAGGCTTCCGGAGTTTCATCAGACTTATCGTAGCAGTGGTAGCGATTGTCGCAAACGTTTTGGCGTGAGATGCAGCCGCCGTAGTTACATCGAAACTGTTTTTGCTGGCAGCTGAAACATGAATACGGGTGTCTTGACCTGTCTAAATTTTACTTCTGCATAAAAGTTCCTTCATGGTAGATAAAAACGTTTTGGGTAGAAAGTAGGTTTTCTCATTTGTCTAAAACGTACTCACTAAATTGATTTCTCACTAGAGGACGCTGCAATCACAGACACCCTTTTTTTAGCTGGTTCTGATTACTTTTAAAAATTAATTTAAAATAAGACTCGTTGCGGATAATTTACAGACAGCCCGTCAAAATCTGCCATTAATTTTTAAATTTTAATTAACAGGTAATTAAATAGAGGTGAGAATTATCCAACATCCAGTTAAGAAAGTCACTAAAAATTTAAATTTCTTAGAAAGACCCTAAATTTGCTTTTATTTTTATTTATTTTAATTCATTTTTTATTTTTTTGAAATTTTATTCTTTTTTTAACAAAAAGACGTAATAAAAAATTTAATAATTATTCATTTAGGGTGCCATCTTGGATTTTTCGGTAAATTTATTTCCACAACTGTACATAATTAATGAAAGAGTTACAGCCCTGAATCCATTAAACTCGATATTTTCCCTAAATTTCATTAAAATTTTAGTTAATTGTTAACGGAACCTAATTAACCAAAACAAAATGAGCTCAAAATATCATTATTTTTATTATTATTATTATTATTTGAAACAACAAGGAAAAACTCGGTTAAGAAAACGCTGCGCGAGACGTGAGCCCTTCCGTGTCCGAGTGGTTACATCTCAGGAAGTTCAGTTGAAATACCTGAGTTTGCACCCTGCCTGCTCCTAACTTTAATTAAGAAGTGTCCTCGTCGAACGCAGTAAAGTAAGGGGAAGAGTCGAGAGTAATGGGTCCAGCTGACTGAGGGCCTGAGCTCTACCATTTCAATTCCCAATTCAAAAGAAAAATTAGGTCAAAGCGTTTGAAGAAAGAACGTAAAGTTTTTTTAAAATTTTTAACATAATAAATTTTTTTGAACGTATTATAAAGGACGTAACGGAGGTTTCAACCTTTTCCTGGCGAGATACCACCCGCGTACCCTCCCCTCTTAGAGAATTTACACCCGAGGGAAGAACGTTATGTTTTAATTCTTCTTACGTTATCTTTTAGTTTCGGTAACTTTAAATTACGAGCTAGAGTCACTTTTTCATACGTTGAACCAAACGTAACAAACGTCGTGAAGCTAATTTCTTACGTGCGACTCTCACAGAGTTCTTTCGTCTCGTCCGATCCATCGGCGACGCAGTGCTTGATTCCATCACAAATGAATCGAGAGGAAATGCAAGCTCCATACCCGCATCTGAAGCTCTGTCCAGTCCCAAGAGAAGGAATGGCAAATATGTCGTTTGTATCACTTTCCACGTAATCTATGGATTGGCTGTTAAAAAAAGATTCTTTCGTGAACGCTTGAGAAAACGATCATTATTATTATTATTATCATTATTATTATCATTATTATCATCATTATTATTATCTTTTATTTAACATCCAAAGTTTTAATAGTTTAAATTAAAAACATTTGATTTCTGAATTAAATTCTTGCCAGGAGTTAATCTAACTCAATTACAGTTTGATATGTTGTTTTGTAAAATACAGTTAATATCTACTTTTCCTATACAGTAAAGTTGAAAACTGATTACAGTTAGGCCTTTTTAATAAATTTACGCCCTTTACTTACTATATAGCCTATAAATAAATCAGGGCAGGATTAAGTAGTGCCCCGGTGCCCCCAAACGACGGGGCCCCTCTCCTTATTTATTTTCCGATTTCTTGTAAATTTTCGTGATCCAAAATTAGTCTGATTATTTAGACAAATTTTAATAATATTTATCAAAGTAAAGAGGTGTTCACCAAAGTACTTATTTGATATACAGGGTTGTACATAACCTTTTGCTAAGGCACAAATCAAAATAAACGGAGACACCACAAAAATACTATACCATTTAAAAACTTTTTATCAAACTGATACAAATATGTACCAACATCTCGTATGCTTGTTAATACCCTCACGCGAAGCCCTCAGATGTTCACGGTATGATTTAAGCAAACGTTCAAACATATCTGCTATGTTCAAGTTCTTGGAGGAATTATTATTGTTATTAGTAGCAGTAGTATGTATGTATTTAATATCCTAAGCATTTATGTTAATATAGTGAAGGATCTGAGCTGAGAACATTATAAAATAATAATGAATTCCCTCATTATACCTGAACACTTTAAGGATAAATCCTTATGAGTTTAAATTTATCCAGTCCCCTGCAGACTCTCGTAAACAGGACCTGTCATAAATGAACTTCTGTAGTAGTATAGTTGCAAACAAGATTGACACACTCATCAGTCATCACTTGTATCGTATTTCTTTAATGTTTTTAATGTTTGATTTATAAGAATATACTAAATATCATTATTATTATTATTGTTATTATTATTTCACTCTTAAATTAGTTAATGTTGCCATTATAGCCTAGTCGCCATTATAGACTAGTCGTTAATCATACAAGTTATGGAAGCTAAACAAAGCACTTTAATGACCCTCCAATATTTACTGATTTACTAACGTAGGTAATTCAAATTTATGCTGTCACTCAGTGCTCTTACCAGGCACCACATATCTGCTTTAACTCTTTAACGCCGACCGTTGCCTTATGGTAGCATGAGCTTCACAATCGATTTTGAGCTTTACGATATGAATATTAGAGGTTATTTTGGCTTGAACAGGAAAAAATGTAAATAAAAATTTCATAATTCAGGCATGAAAGGGTTAATTTCATTGGAGTAGGTTATTTATACAAAAAATCCAAAGACAGAATTGCCAGAACTGTTGGATTGTCTTGTGCTCTAAAGAGAAAAGAGGAAAGTTTGATGTTGTCATGCAAAGAACTCCAGAAGGAGTAATTTCTTCAGTGCAAATATATTTTCATCCCCTTACTGCTAAAGGTAATGCTAGCATTGATATCTTTAATACGTGAAGACAGCTTTAAGATATCTTTAAGACGTCAATCTGAAACAGATTGATACTGGTGATATTGATGGTCCAAATTGTACTCTGTAAACATCAATTAGTGAAACTTCTGTTATTTCTCAAGATGAAAGGTCAGCATGTTTTCTAAATGCATGAAGGAAGGGCGAAGGGCGAATGCCCGCAAAAACGCCACTCCACTCCCCATAGAGGAGAAAGAGAACGAAAATCAAGGTCCAAGGTTTTCGAAATGCCTGAACATTCTGCGATTGAAAGATTAGTGGAGGTCATACGACAACATGAATTCAGAAAGATTGTTCCAGAGTTCACCGGTTGAGTAGATAAAAGATTGAAAATGCAGATTAACTCTTGCGTTCGAGAGTTGGACAGGAAAGGAATGAGAATGTGTCGAAAGCCTGGTACTGCGCTGCGGGCTCTCCTTAAAGGAGGAGGCATGCAGTGAGAGAGTTCAAAAGAGCAGTGTCCGTTATAACAGCGATAGGTGAGAGAGAGAGAGAGAGAGAGAGAGAGAGAGAGAGAGACGCAACATTGCGGTGAAGAGAGGGGGTTTGAAGGCAGTCAATAAGAGGATAGAAATTGATGAGACGAAAAGCCTTTAATTCCACCCTGTCAAATGGAGATGTGTTAGTTGAGCATCCCACGCATGAGAGCGTACTCCATACAGGGGCAAACAAGACCCCTGTATAGAGAGAGAAACTGAGTCGGAGTAAAGAAACTGCGGAGCCGGTACAATACCCATAGCTCTTGTAAGCTGTTTTAGAAAGAGAGTATATGTGATATTTCCAGGAAAGACCACGAGAAAGGGAAACACCAAGAATGTTAAAAGAAGAGGAAGGATTAAGGTGTGTGTTTGAAGGTAAGGGGATAGTCATGTGGAAGATTGTGACGAGTAGACAGATGAAAGAACTGAGTTTTTGAGGGATTGAAGCCCACAACGTTTCCTCTGTCCTAATCAGAGACAGCAGAAGGATTATAGGTTAGGTGCATCATCGCCGTCCTACGCGAAGCATGGAGTGACTGTTGAGAGGTACACTTTACGAAGCAGGTGGAGAAGTGAAGAATGGCTCAGGAATGGACAGGACAGGAAGTGCGACTTAAAAGATCATTGATAAATAAAAGGAAAAGAGAGGGTGACAAGACAGAACCCTGAGGGACACTACTATTAATAACTTCAGGAAAAGAACAGTGGCCATCTACAACTATAGATCTACAGCTATAGATCGGCCACAAAGGAAACCAGAGATGAAGGCACAGATAGAAGGATAGAAACCGAAGGAAGGCAGTTTCGAAATTAAGGATTTATGACAGACTCTATCAAAAACTTTTGATATGTCTAGCGCACTAGCAAAAGGTTCACCGAAATCCCGAAAGGAGGATAACCAAGAGTCAGAGAGATATGCAAGAAGATCACCAGTAGAGCGTCCCTTGCGGAACCCAAACTGACGATCTGAAAGAAGATTGTGAGAAGAATGTTTAAGAATCTTCCTATTAAGGATAGATTAAAAAACTTTAGAAAGGCAAGAAATCAAAGCAATTGGACGATAGTTGGAGGTTTGAGAGCGGTCACTCTTCTTTGGGAGAGGCTGAATGAAAGCGAACTTCCAGCAAGAAGAAAAAGTACCAGATGAAAGACAAAGAGACGAAAGAGTTTGCCTAAGCAGGGTGTCAGCACGGAAGCACAGTTTGTGAGAACAACAGGAAGGACACCATCAGAACCGTACTCCGAGGTTCTTGAGGACGATGCCACTTTGTTTTGTTTTTAAAATTTTGAAAGATGTTGCTGATGTGTTCAGCACATTGGTTTCCTATAACCGAAGTTATGATAAATTTTGTTTCAAAGTAAGGTGAAAAACAGTAAACGATCAAACAGTTACCCTGCTTCAAAGCAGCGATATTACCAACTGGTATATGACCAAAGAGTTATTCACATTATTTTAATAATCGCATTTTTTTTCAAAGTAAAGGGAAAATTATCCCTGCGGAAGTAGATGTTATATAGTTCAACAAAGAGTTCATCTCATTGCTCTGTACTTATATTAAAAATTCAGAATTCAAAATTCAAAAATCATTATTCAGAAAAGAATACAAGTGACAGAGTTTTACAATTTAGACCAGTGGTTCCCAACCTGGGGTCCCGGGTAGTACTGGGGGTCCGTGAGCTTTCAATATTTCGAGAGGTTCCAATAGAAATCGTACATTTACCCACGATAAGGGCGCTTAGGCTAAAATTTCAAGTTTCCTTGCTCTTGGCTGGAATTATTAATACTTTTTTAATACGCTGTATTTTAATTGCATACTCTCTTATATGTCCTTTATTTGATAGTGAAAAATGAGAAAACGAGTTAATTATTAGTTAATAAAAACAGTTTGTTTGGTAGACGGAATCTTTAAAAACATGGGGTCCGTGGGAAAAAAACAAAAAATAAAAGGGGTCCCTTGTGGTGAAAAGGTTGGGAACCACTGATTTAGACATTTGATATGACATTAATATATTCAGAATACTCTAATCTGAATATGCTATTGGAAACATATAGACTTTTTAGGCAAAATTAATAGGCTTTAGATTATATATTGCATAAAAATAGTGGAAGTGTCAAGTAATAGTAATAGTGACAAAAATAATAATAATAATAATAATAATAATAATAATAAACACATTATAAAATGTTACATAATGTTAAATTAAATGATCTAGTGTATTTAGTAGAAAATAAATGCTGCTTAATAAAAATATATAAAAAAGGATAAATTATGAAATTAAAAGTGCTTATTGAAATTATCCTACAGTATTTTAGATAGTTAATTATAAAGTGGAAACTTAATTACTAGGAAATAATGGGAGTAGTGAACTTATACATCATTAGGAACTAATGAAGTGCTTTTTTTAGTGATTTGCGAAATACATTTATTGATGAAGCCTGTCTGATATTTATAGGAATTGCATTCCATATATCTGCTCCTTTGATAGAGAGTGCACTTCCTGCAGTTTCCATTGTATAGTTTGGTCTGTGTATAAAATTCCTGGGGTGTCTAGTCTTACAATGATGATATATTTCATGGGGGGGGGGGGGGTGATTGCTCTTTGAATGGGTGACGTTTGTTGATTTTATTGATAACTTTAAATATATTGACAGCATCATTGAATTAATTTGTATAAGTCGTTTAGCTTTAAAATATTTATCTCTTTAAACATTGGGGAAAAGTGACTTTGTCTGTTGTCATTATTCGAAAGAGCTCGCAGACAGCTTTTATAAATGACTTCCAAAAAATGTTCGATATATTTCAATCAAAGTTGAAGGTTTACATTTTACAACTAATTAAAAAGCCAATTAGCACCTAAGCTATCACAAACAAAGTAGCGTGCAGACACACACACACACACACACACACACACACAGACTACATGTAAAAATGTGTAGTTGAAGGTCAGAAAACTCGATGTGGATGAAGGCCTGGAAAAGCAATGCAAAGAAACAGAGTACAAAATTGGCAGGAAAACCATTTTACTTGTTATCAGCTGTTTCTGAGGAATTTATTAACGCTATGGCAGAAAGGGTTTGAGGTTTATCACGGAAGAAATGATGTTAAGTACTAAGTGTTCATTATGTTCAGCAATTAAGTAGTTTCCTAAATTCTTACATTATGAATTGGTCATAAAGCCAAAGAGTTCGCAATGCTGTTTCGATGTATTGTATAGTGTCGTGTATTGGTATTTTTTAATAAAAAAGATAATGATGTCCAATAAGGATATAATAATGTTTTGTTTATAAGAATTTAATAATGTTTTGTTTAATAAAGAAGATAATAATGTTTAATAAGACCTTTAATGAGGTTTTATACGTAAATAAAAATTTAATAATGTTTTGTAGAAAATTAAGAAATATAAAATGCTAGTTGGCAACATCCGAAATGTGCCAAGGCTGGAGGTTGAAATGCTCCAAATCAGTCCTCGGACGGGGTGTCTCCAGTTAGGTGGTTTTCGTTAGTAATATGTTATTGTAACTCTAAACGCTTTAATTGGCTCTCTCCGCATTAAAATGTTAAGGTAATTCGGCACTCGTGTTCTCCCGTTTGTTCCAATGTTTAGTCATAAATAAGAAATTAGTAAATAGTGATAATAGTGTGTAATTTATCCCCGGTCCTTTCGCTGTTCGAAATCTTAATGGAGGCTACGCTATTCGGCTACCCGTCTGCCCGCGTCCGAATAAGACACAGAGCGAAAACCGAGAAAAGCAGTAAAAACGAGAGATAAATAGTAAGAAAGAGCGATAATGATAAGAAAGCAAAAAGCAGGAGTAAAGTCACGTTTTAAAAATCACTACAATATAGAAAAAAAACAGGAATAAATTTCAGTAACTGCCGTGGTTACGGATTACTAACCACGCAAGATGAGTCTAAAAATAAATTCATAAGTACCATAACTCACATTTGAACAGTGAAAGTGACCTTTTCAGGCATATAGATTTTGAATAAATCATTAGTCACTTTGTAAGAGCTAAAGTAGGAAAATGTGACGGTTTATTAAAAAGTTTTAAGTATTTTCTTATTATTCTGAGCTTATTTTAAGTTTAGAAACTCTTTTTTTAATGTAGATATCTGCAAAGAAAAATGCAATCCAAGATGTAATATTCTATTCACTGAAATAACTTGACAAAACCTAAATTGTTATGTAATACCCGAACGAGATGTAAATTTGGTGTACTTAGATTTTATTACAGCAAATCATATTGAATGTTTTCCTATTTGACTCCTTTTTCCTATCTTCTGTGTAGTGTATCGTGCGCATTATCACTTTCATACAACCTAGCATGCACTTTTGATTGATCATTTAAAAAATAATTCTGGAAGAAGCGTCCATCACATCACAATACCTTTTTCCACAGCTTCATCCTGGGTATGAAATGCGTTATAACTAAGAGGCGAACAGGGCAGTTTCACCAATCGAACGCATACATCACAATTACAGTTATGCAATGGAGTTCTCAAAATATACAAGAAACAATCTAATACATAAACTTACACTGAAAATAACAGTAGCAGTAATAATAATGATAATAATATTAATAATAATAATATAATAATACTAGAAATCATTAACAAATTTGTCTAAATTTTAGAAAAGCATTTTATGTTGACCGTCCTGACCTGGTCTAAAAAAATATCAATTTACATATTGCAGTCTGCAACAATTAGAATGGTACCTTTTTAATTTAAAGTATTTATTCTACAGGGTGTTCAAAGAGAAACGCAACCCGAAACAGAAAGAAAAGGGTTAGGTTACGATGATATACGCATTCTCCAATGGGTTGCGTTTCTTTTTGAACACCCTGTAGAAGTTGACAATGACGACGGCGATAATCTTATAGCGGAGTTCTCTTCGACCTTTGGTAAGTGAGCGGAAATTTAGAGCTGGAAATATTTGAAAGTTCTGCCATTGCACCCACCTCCCGGGGCCCTCCGAGCTCCTAACCCAGACCTCCTATAAAATATTAAATTTCTCCAAAGCCCTTTATTATTTCGAACCCCAAACTTTAAATGCAATTCTAACCTGCAGGAACGGTACTGGCACAAATCGTTCGTTTCATCTGATCCGTCAGGGCATTCTTTCGACCCGTCGCACAGGAACTCCTTCTTGATACAACCTCCACTTTTGCACAGAAATTCATTTCGACTCGCGCACATTTCTTCAAAACAATGGTTTCATCAAAATATTAAAATAAAAAATATTTAGTTAAGAAAACCTGTCATCTATATTCTAATATATATATATACACATACACAGTCGATCTCAGTTGCTCCCTACACATTATCTCCAAGACAACGTACGCTATAATCGAGGCCTATATTATACCTAAAAGGAAAAATTTCAGAATACATTGATTATATGAGGCGCTCCGGACCACAAGCTGGCAAGCGCCAAAATTAAAAAAAATGGAGAAAAATGCAGTTAAAGTTTGTCAACTTGCAAAATGCCATAACTTTTGAACCAATATTTGATTGATTTCGACCATACGTACACGTCCACAATCTACTCCCTGACTGACCCACGGGATAGAGGAAGGGTGGGGAATATAGTGATATAAATAACTCAATTTTGGTCCCACTAGCGCTTGGCAGGTTGTGGTCCGGAGCGCCTCATGTACATGGTGATCTAACGAGATGGAACTGAGTTTTTAAAGCCTTATTTTTATTTTAATCAGTTCGGTGACCAGACACGTCCCCTTCAGGTATCTGTGAAGACAACAACACAACACAACACAAGGGCGGATCTAGGTATTTCAGTAAGGGGGGGTTCCAAAAAAAGGGCACCACCTAAAATAAAAACGGTACAGTACTAAAAAAATTTCCTCAAGCAGACCGCCAATGAGCGAGTGTAAAATCAATTGTATCGTTTGATTAGACCAGTCTCATTCAAATAGGATACAAAATATAAATCTAATTTGGGTACAAGAGTTATCACAGAAAATTTTTCAAACAATTACGGATGTCTTGCCAATTAAAAGAACTATCAGAATAAGGTGAAGATAAAAATAGTGATATGGCTGCACCAGTACTAACGACACCTATGAAAACCATTACAACTACACATTTGGAAGTACAATGTATAAGGATAAAGACTCAAAATAGAATTTGAATAAAATAAAATAACCATGAGCTATTTACAAAAACAAAATTTGTTTTCAGAGGTATGCACATCATTCAAATAGGGCACTTGTATTTGTAAAAAGTCACTTCCAAGAAATTGAGGGGGGGGAGAGGGGGAACGGACGTTGCCGACTCCATCTCCCCAAAATCCGTCCATGCAACAGAACAGATTTCCTGTGGTATACTCAAACCTTTGTCTGGAAACATTACATATCTTTCTTTGTCTTTTTCCTTTAGATAGATAGATAGAATAACCTTTATTAATAATAATAAAATAAATACATTTTTTCAATTTACAATGACATGAATAATTGTGAAGCTCGACTATTTATTTTATTTAATTTGGCCCTTAAGCTTTAGGCTTTACTGGGCTCTTATTAAAAATAAGCAGCTAGTTGTTATAAATTAATAATAATAAATAAATAATAAGAAAATAAGTATTATTAATAGTTAAAACATGTATTACAATATTAAACAATATTAATGGACAATATTAAACAAAATTAGTGGACATTAATCCTAGATTTTTAGTATGCCATTATTAATCGAGATTTCAACTTGGTTTTAAACAAATTTACATTCACAATATTTTTTATATCGGTCTTTAAGTCATTCCATAGTTTCAATCCAATGAAAATGGGTAGTTTTTGAGATGAAGACAATCTAAATTGAGGTATAACAAGCTTTGATCTATTTCTGGCCTGATACGAGTGGATTTTTTGATGAGTTACAAAATATCTATTTACCCATTGTAAATTAATGATTTTGTTCTTACACTCGTAAATAAAAATAAAATGTGCCAGTTTGGTTATATCGTTGAGCTTTAGTAGGTTTAGCTCTTTAAATAATGCACTAGAGTGATCAAGGAAATCAGCATCAGATAATAACCTTATTGCTCGTTTTTGGATGACAAAGATACCATTTAATGCGTTGTTAGCGGAGTTTCCCCAAACAAGGGTTCAGTATGTTATATAAGGAAGAATAAGAGTATGATAAAGAGCCAATAAAACTTGGTTAGGGACTACATTTCTAAGTTTAAACATTATAGCAACGCTCCTTGAAATCTAGCATTACATCAAGAAATTTTGTTACAGTAAACGCCTTTATGGCAATTTCATTAAGTTCATCAAGATATACATTTCTTTTATTAGTAAAAATCATGAAATTTGTGGAGCTATTGAAGAATAGGGCCCCCAGCCTTCTTTAGTTAGCTTTATAAGGCTAACTAACGAAAATATCATGGCCTAACCTAACCAATCGTCAAGGGCGTACAGTTAGCCTAACGATTGGTTAGGTTAGGTCGTGATATTTTCGTTAGTTAGCCTTATAAGCCTAACTAAAGAAGGCTGGGGTCCCTATTCTTCAATAACTCCAAATTTGTTTTACTGGTATTTAGGAAGAGTTTATTGGTGGTCAACCATTTCATTACACTGATGAATTCTGAATGAAATATATTCTTAGCTGAACTAACATCTTTGCAAGTAAAAGAGACAATTGTATCATCTGTAAACATTATGATGTGTTTAAACATTCTTTACCGT